>WNLO01000044.1:105393-197868 GCA_021398005.1 Sporothrix luriei | reverse complement strand
GACTGTTCGACTGTTCGACTGTTCGACTGTTCGACTGTTCGACTGTTCGACTGTTCGACTGTTCGACTGTTCGACTGTTCGACTGTTTCTGACTACTGTTCTTGACTCTTCATGACTGTTCATGACAAAGTCACTTCCGCCGGCACTGCTGTCTGAGCGTCCACGAAGCTACATGGCGAGAAGAAAACGACGCAAGTCAACAAGTACTGAAAGTACGGTAAACAAGGACTCTGAAGTACTCCGTAAACGGACGGGCGACGTGCCGAGACGACCAAGCTGCAGGACAGAGGATCGACGCCCGCCCAGCAACTTTATTTTGTCTCAAAGAGGAAAAAAAGAGCGTCGCCCCGGGGCGCATCTGGACCATTGCTGCTGAAAAGGAAATTGGCCGTAGGGCCGAACGAGGCCAGCAACTAGGAGACTACGCCACTCCGCCACTCCGCCAACGCCGCCGCTCTCAAAAGTGCATGGTGACCCACGGCGCCCTCTATTTTGTCTACTTTGTACATTGTATATTGTGCCGCCCTCCAAGGCCGAAGAGACCGGTGGATGGGCGACCGGCGGCGCCTCGGGACGACTTTGTGCTGCTGGCGGACGATGAACGATCTGCCTGGTCTGAGTTGGGGCGGGATCCGCGGAGCTGTCTCGCCCCGCCCAGGTGTTTCTGCTGGATTTGTCCAGTGGGAAGTGGAGATGATCCTCGCAGGGATCCTCAGCTGGGCTGGGACGCTGGACGCTTGGACCTCGGAGGCAAATGGGCAAGGTCACTGCCAAGACAAGGGTACGATTGTCAAAAAAAAAAAAGAAAAAAGAATAAAAAAAAGGAAGAAGGAAAGAAAGAATCAAAATTGCACGTTCAGACACACGCAAAAGGACGAATAGTCCTCGTTCCCATAGGGTACCAGAGCAAGCGAGAAAATCACAATGGAAGGAGATGGATAGAAAGTGGCCTGGCAGAATGGGGCAAGCAAAGAAGAAGAAGCAAAGAAGAAGAAGCAAAGAAGAAGAAGCAAAGAAGAAGAAGCAAAGAAGAAGAAGCAAAGAAGAAGAAGCAAAGAAGATGAAGTGGAAGACGGCAGACGGTGACACGATAAAGGCCAAAAAGAGCACGATACACCTACCCGTTCCACTTCGACCTCCACTTTGACAAGTGCCCCCTGCCCGGATCGACGTCCAAGACGCGGCTGAGCGCGTCGAGACAGATGGCTGTCCAATGACAGCTCTGGCAGGCTGGACGAGAGGGCGTGGTGCGTCGTACTTTGTAGCTCATTCATAGTTGGTCGTGGTTCATCCAGTGATGACACCATTGTTCACATGCGTTTTCTTCGGCCGTGAGGTGCAGTGTAGTGGGTTGAGGGCGTGTCGGAGGACAATGCGAGGTACGAGGGCATTTTAAAAGACGAGGACGAGGAGGACGAGGAGGACGACGAGGACGACGAGGACGACGAGGAGGACACAACCGGCGTGCTTTTGGCCAATGAGCGAAACGTCCGTACGACGTACGACGGACAACGTACAAACTAGTTTCCTGTCCTCCTGCCAAGCCGGCCAGACCGTTGGTCGCTCGCTCAGGGGATCCAATCAGACGCGCCAGGTCGAGGCTGTCGTATGGGGGAAAGAGGGGGGGGGGGAGTTGGCGAACAACCAGCCACAAACGCCGGCAGGCACAAAATGGCCTGCTCACACCCCCACAACGCACGACCCACGAACGTACGACACAGCGAGCACGATTCTGCACAGGAGGGGCCCTGCAGTGTATTTTTGCGAGTGGATTACTCAGTTTGCAGGGGACGTGCGGTTCGACGTGTTCGACGTGTTCGACGTGCTGATTGCTCCGTGGCTCTTGCACGCTGGCGCCATCGTCCAGCGCCATCGTCAAACGCCATCGTCTTTTTGTGTTTCCGAATGCCCGTCACACAGTAGCGCTGACAAAGAACGCGAGCACGACGCTCCAGTTCATCGCCCCGTCGTGCAAGACGAGGTGCGATGTGAGACCGGCCGATGCTTTGGGAAACAAAACCCGCGGTGGATGGCGCGGATGGCGCAGATGGCGCAGATGGGCCAGATCACCGCCCGCCATGGACAGGTGGCACTGGAAGTACGCATTATGCTCGACGACGGCTCGACGACGGCTCGACTAGATAGACGAAGACGACGAGATAGACGACGGGTTGCAAAGGACAATGCTCGCCGCAGGGAGCATCCGTTTTGGGACGCGTCGTCTTTTGCGCTGCGCATCTTCCCCAAAAACGAGCAGCACGTTGACTGGTGTTTCCGGTATTTGGCCGTCTCTCAGCTGCATGTGCGCGAGGTCGTGGCTGCTAAAATTGTGACGGCCGTTGAGGTGGATGGGATGGTGCAGGTGATGCCAATATGACAAATAATTCAAATCATTCAGTCATCATTCAAACAATCCAACAATCCAACAATCCAACAATCAAACAATCAATCAAACAATCAATCAAACAATCAATCAAACAATCAATCAAACAATCAATCAAACAATCAATCAAACAATCAAACAATCAAATCAATCCATCAAATCAATCCATCAACCAAGTACAGAAACACAGGAAAGAAGGCAAACGAACGACAGCCGAGGTACACACCAGGTCATGCCATCACTGAGTAATCATGGCCCCAGCAACGAAATGAGTGTAAACAGACGACGTAGAATCAACCGAGTGTGAGACCGAAAGACGCTTGGCCAATGTCACCCGGCTCCTCTTTCAGACGCCTCGAAAGAGGCCTTTCCTTACGCCTTACGACGCACCGAGGATGACATTGAGTGGCTGGGCATCCAGTACGTTGCTCCCCATAAACAATCCCTGCTGTCCTTCCCGCTGTTCTCCCGCTCTCGTCCCGCCTCACCCCTGATCTTGCCGCCTCGGGGTCCACCTCCAAATCACAATCGACCAGAGCCAGGTGGACAGGGCCAGAAGGATAGCTCACGATCGACGGACTCGATTTGTGGCCAGAACGTATACGACAGGACTGCTTTCACCGTCAGGCGTTCCGTCCATAGCAGCCATCGGCCATCGATATATGTTGCCGTGGCCACGACTGGAGTCAGGGCCATCCTCCAGTCGTTTGTCGGTCCTGGCAGCCACCCCTCCCCCTTGTCGTCTTCCCCACACTTTGTTGTTGCTTCAACCAAGAAGCTCAGAGCAAACTGTGGTCCAAGCGTCGTTGTCCCGGCTGTACCTGGTTTTGGTAGGCGTTTATTTTGTTTTATTTGTCGTTCTGAATTAACGATGCCGCTCGGCGAAACGCTCAGACGATCGTCCGGCACGTTATCACCCAGGCACGGCAGCAACTGGGTGCACCAACAAGAGAGAGAACCAGGGACAAGACCAAGGGCAGAAACGCGAGCACGTGCCGCGTCCGCCATTTCACGTCAGCCTCTGGCCTCCCTAACCTTGTCGTTCTTGTCGTCCTTGTCCTTCTGCAGTAGTCGTGTGCATCGACGATTCTAATTCTCCGGCGACGCTGACACGCTATTCAAGCAAGGGCGCGTGCCTTTTTCAAATTGCGAAGAGCCGGGACTTTCAAGGACGCTAAAGGACGTTAAAGGACTTTAAACGTGCACAGCCTGCCTGTTCTACGTAAGCCGGCGCGAATCGTCGCGTCCAGTCACGTTGCCTGCTTCGCCCGCCCCCCGTGCTTTTGGCCACTTGTCGTCCAATCTGTCGGGACCTTGTTCGGATGGAGCTACTGCTTCGTAAGACCGCCAGGCGTGCATGCCAGACGCGTGAACAAATGACAAAAGGCCCATCCCGAAACGATCCAAGGCCATCCAGGGATGCGCATCCAGGAACCAAAGGGACAGCCATCCAGGCACACAAGGGCGGCATCCAGGAACCAGCAGAAGCGATAACGACAAGACGGCAACCAACGGGCAAAAGACAAAGGACAGGACAAAAGGGCACACCCCGCTAGCACGAAGCAAAAAGACGATAGATCGGACGACGGCGTGAGGGCAACGCGTGGACGTGAGCGTTTGGACGCGAACAAGGGAGGTGGCGATGCAAAGCCACGGCGAGCGCCAACGTGAGCTAAAAACGGCCGAGACTGGACAGACGCGAGTGCATACGACGTGGTGGTGCCGTGTGGGCGTCCACGTCCACGGTCCGTCGTCGAGGGTGCAAGTCCGTTTGAACGTGATCCTCCGGTCTTCATCGAGATCCCGTCCGCGCGACTGAGACCTCGTACGCTTTTGAAGAGGCGGCGACAGACATTCGACTGAAGGCGCGTCAAAAGAAAAGAGGAAAAGAGGAAAAGAGGAAAAGAGGAAAAGAGGAAAAGAGGAAAAGAGGAAAAGAGGAAAAGAGAAAAAGGAAAAAGAGGAAAGGCGACAGGTCCCGTCCCCAACGCCTCGCATCCCTTACCTGCAAGAATAGGGATCAACAGGAGACAGGACCGCATCGAGCTGCTGCTGCTGGCTGTGTCTGCACCCACGTCCAGTACAGAGACGCCTAGTTCGACACAGACAACGGCCACAGCAGCGGGTGCGTTCTGGACTCGACACTACAGAGGCCGTTTATGGTGGACAGCAAAGGACGACGACCACCGGACACTGGACACAGGACACCGTCGTCTTGGTCTCCCTTGGTGCTTTTGGAGAGGGCAGCGGCGAGAAGGGAGGCCGAGACATTGTCAACCGGTGCTGTCTGAGCAACGGACGGTGGGGGAGGAGACCAAAGAAGCGACAGAAGAAAGTGAGGGGATGTGCACGGCGAGAGAGGCTAGGTACAATTGGATGGTCGATGGAGAGATGGAGATAAATAGATAAATAGATAAATTCAAAATACATGAATTCAAACTCAAATTCGCAAATAAGACATGCATCAGCGCTAGTCTCCAGGAGGAAGCAAGACGCCGCCGGTGTCTACGACCAAATAGGAAGCGAGAGTCACAGGCGAGACACAGGCGAGACACAGGCGAGACACAAAAGAGACAGAAAAGAGACACAAAAGGAAAGGTAAATCGAGCTGGGGCCCGCAAACGCAAAGACAAGGTCCCCAAACGGAAGCGCAAAAGAAAGAAGAAAAGAAAGGATGGCCGGCCAGGATCACCGGGAAGCGCGGCGATCCTGGCGAGGGGCCGGCTGAGCCGCACGGGCAAGACCTGTCTCACTGGCGAGGGTTAGACGAGATGAACGATGGCATGCATCATGGGTGAAGAATAAAAAAAATAAAAGAAAGAAGAAACAACGAAAGCACAACGAAAGCACAACGAAAGCACAACGGAATGCTCAAACGAGGGCTTCACATTTTGTCTTTTTGTCTTCCTGTTGAGACCTCCTCCACACACACCGTTGGCTTCAAAGAACGAGAAGAAGAAAAGCGAGACAGGCAAGACACACGCACGAGAGGCAAGGCGATGCACGCGCCTCCAAAACGGCATAGCCAGCATGCAAGGCGGTCGATGCGGACAACGGCGCCCGCAACAGCGAGAGGATCGTCGTCGCGGCTTGGGAAGCAGCGAATACTTTGTACTACGACAGCGACGCAGCCGGAGTATCACCGCTCGGAGCACGACAGCGTATCTCGTTGTGGCATCTGGCCGCATGGCGTTATCATCCATGTCCATCCTCTGTGGCGGCCAAACCTGCGCTAGATATGCCGTTGGCTGCCCCCTGTCCACCCGCGAATTCTGACCCGGTCTGGCCTGGCCCTGAACGAGGAATGCTTTGCTCGTCCACCCGGCCTTTCCGCTTTTCAGAGACCATGGACCATGGACCATGGACCATTTGGGAATAGTAAGCGAACCGGTGAGCAGACCCTGCGGTTGTGCCGATGCCAGTGAGGCGCGTGCCTGCAGCTGAAAGCTATGCTCGTCCGTCGCTATCGGCGAGGCATGCCAACAAGCGCTCGCGGAAGGCGGAGGGCCAGCCGTGCCGGGGACGAGGAACGAGGAGGGGGCGATGGGGCGACGGAGGGCGAAGCTGATGGATTACCGTGTCGTGACACTGCCGCCGGCGGCACTTTTATTCTGTCTCGTAAAATATGACTTGACTTACACCAGAGACGCACGACCACACTACCCATCACCAACAGGTCGACGCTAGGACCACGTCGGCGCAGCTATTGCCTCAACGGCCTTGCATCAGCCATATTTGGACTCTGCTTGAAACATTCATCCATCGTCTGTACGCTACGGCAGACCTTGCATGGTCCATTTTGGCGAGGATGGTGGAGCAGGAGCAACGATTCGGAGACGACAGGGAGCAGAGCTGCAATGCGTGCGCGGGTGAAAAATAGCGAGAATCGTGACCATCGCGATTGATCGTGGTGGAGCAAGAAAGACGGAAGAAGAAGAATGATACCAATTAGAGTCATGGTGCAGAATGCTGCCCACGAGACATACCGCCAAAAGAGGAGGCACAGGTGAAAAAGGGCGAAAGTCTACTTTGTCAATCCAATAGTTGCCAGCGCGGTGGCTCAAAAAGGGCTGGACTGTCCGGGGAGCGTCCAAAAGAAGGATACGTTGGGACACAATCAATGCCAAGTGATGTCGACAGAGGGACGTTGCCAAAACGGTGTTAGTGGTGGGTACGGGAGTCAAAGTAAATAAACCACCCATTGCTCGCGTGTGATGTGTGCGTGATTCTCTAATTGAGACCACATCCGGCGTTGACGTTGATACCGCGAGAAGCCGTCAAAGCCGTGTTCACTGCGAAGACGAGGACGACAGATGACGGGGATGACGGGGATGACGGGGATGACGGGGATGACGAGGGATGACGAGGGATGACGAGGGATGACGAGAGGCGGCAATACGGGGAAGCAAGGAAAGAGAACAGTCTAAAGATCCTACTAGAGGTATCCCATATATTGGTATGTTGTGTCTAGAGCAGACGCGCACTGCAGAGTAGACTACAAAAATGGCCAAACAGCGAGGACGTGGAAAGAGAGGGGAGGCGAGAAAGAACAGAACAGACGGGCCAGCCAGGAGTTCACAGTACAGTCAGGAGAATAAAGTGACCACAGGAGCAGAAATGCCAGGACCACGACCGAAGCGTCCGCGGAGATGCCTATGATGTTGCTCGTCATCTCGCCTCGATGCACATAGTTTTGTGCTTGCCTGCCATCTCTGGGCACGGCAATGTCTCTGCAGCATGCGCCGGCACTGACGGGCGGCGCTCTGGTGTAAGCCACCGTGAGGAGCGCGCAAAAGCGCGAGACCGCAGATGCGTCAGACAGCCATGAGAGACATGCATACGGAGTAATTAATTACACGGCAGATGTCAGCTGGCTGTGGACATGCGCTAGAGCCAAGTCGTCACGATGACCCAACTTTGACATTCGGCGAAAAACGAGGCAGCGTCGCATTCGGAGTCCGGCTCGGATGTCGAATTGCCGTCCGTAAGAAGCTGGGGACAGGTGCATAGTGCATAGTGCATATTTCAGAGGCAGAGGTCAAGAGGCTCCATGTGCAGAGTTCACAACCGAAACCAAGCAATAATTACGGCGTCACCAACCGACCAATATTGGCTCTATGACCCACGAATGGAGCAGGGCATTCTTGCTAGGGCCCGCCTGCTGTGCAACTTGCTGACTGTTCTGAGCAAAAACAACAGAAAATATCCCGCTCACCGAAAGACTCGTCTGTTGGTCGGGATAAACACGACCTCGACAGCAGACCCTGCGCCGTCTCGCCTCCTATCACGACCATGACCATACCTACTGTCTCTTTACAGGTATATATTTCTTTCTTTGCACCCTTGGCCCGCCTTGCTTCGTGTTCTCTAGTGACGCTATGGCTGCTCATTTGCCTGGCCCCCAATATCGATAGTCCTCCTTAGCAGACACACCGTGCCAGACGGTCCAACAGCGTGCAGAACGCCGAAACAGAAAACCGGGCCCCTCCCAGCAGCCACTAACTTGGCGTAGCCACTCTCTCGGCGTAGCAACGCCTCTCGATCCTGTGCGGGCATCCGGGCCACTCTGCTTTGTAGTGCGCCCCGTGTCCGCATCCCCCAATCACAGCTGTCCCTCCCCTTGCGCCAACGGTGGCCGAAAACGCGAGACATGCATTGCACAGGAGCGCGAGACGAACAGTACATCCTGAGTACCTGGAATGGCAGCACCAGCCAGGAACGCGAGACATGCAGGAACGGCGGATGGCAGCTTGCTCTGTCGGGGACGTGCACAACGGTCATATGCACTGTGTAGTCTACAGTCTACCCAACGGGGTCTTTACACTCATGCATACTTCGTAGACATCCTCGTGGCCGGCTGTAGTCTATATTACGACGTTCATTCGAATGTGTTGCTCCTCTCTCTATCCGTTGGTACATGTTTTGAAAAAGAAAAGAAATTGTCCCTTACCCTCCATGTCGCTTTTGATTCGGTCTCTCCTCGTCCCTCCTTTTCGGACATCGCCGTATTGCACGGCCGTCCCACTGGACCTTACTTGGCTCCCAGCCAACGCTGGTATCCTCCCATGGCCCGCTGATGTCCAATGACTGCTTCCGTTTCTCACCGAGATGGCCGGCCGGCCAGATAAAAAGTCCGTCGTAGACACCGACCTGCCTCGCTACCACGCAACCACCCCTCCCGACCCGCTCTCGTCATTTCGTGTCCTATTTGGGCGGCCGGCGATGCGGGTCACTCGAAACGAGGTGAGGTCGACACAGAGACCAAATATCGCCGTTGTCCAGCCACCGTACGACATGGACAGCTGCGTCTTGTTGCTTCTCCCCTTGCATCGCCTTTTGGTGGCCAGAGGAAAGAAGGGCCGTTCACGGGTCCCACAGTCCACCTGTGCTGTACTTGTGTCTTGGCTCCTTTTCGTCGTGCCCGGCGTCACCGCAGCAGGCATTATCTCGCCGAACCAACATAGGCCAGAGTGCTACAGGACGCTACCACACCACGAGGCACGAGGGCCGAGAAGGGAAAACGCGACCGAGGCGAACCGGGCCACCAGAGGTGACCAACAACGAAAGGAGGGAGGGAGGGGGTCTAGATGCTTTCCCCTCACGCGCCACCGACCGCCACGTCGTCATCGGACATGTCCTGCATCGCCTCGTCCATCTCCTCGGCCGTCGCCTCGAGGCCCTCGGAGCTCATAAAGTTGTTGTCTTTTTCTTCGGCTGTGGGCAGGGGGAAAATACGTTAGCAAATGGCAAGGAAGCCGTAGAAGGGAGAGGGGAGAGGGGAAAAGGAGCAGCAGGATCAGAAGATGGTACACAACACGGGAACCTACTCTTGGGCTCGACCAGCAGGTTCTCCTGCACCTCGCAGTCCACCAGCACCGACTGCGCGCCAATCTCGCTGCGCTTGCCCAGGATGCACCGCGTGAGCCGCGCGCCCTTGCCCACCACCACGCCCTCCATCAGCAGGCACTGGTGCAGCTTCGCGCCCTCCTGGATCTGGCAGTTGGCGCCGACCACGCACTCTTTGATCGACACCTTTTCCTCCACCGTCACGTTGTCGGCCACCAGGCTGTCCGCCCGCGTCACCGTCGTCCGCGGCTTGACGCCCTCGGGGTACGCCACCTTCTTGGCGTGCGCAAACGGCGACGACGACAGGAGCGCCAGCGCGGCCGCGCTGTCCGCCGGCACGCCCGCCGCCGCCGCCATCTCCTCGACGGACGGCAGCTTGGCCAGCTGCAGCGACACCGTGAGCAGCAGCTGCGACGTGTCGACGCGGCGGATGAGCGGCGCCGTCGTCGCCGTCGACGGGTGCACGTAGGCCAGCAGGGGCGGCATCTGCTGGCGCTGGTCCTTGTCGACGACGACGGCTGCCGTCGCCGCCGCAGCTGTAGAGGCCTGTGCTGCTTGGGCGGTGTCGCCATGGGCGGCCGGCGTGGTGAGCGGCGCCGACGAGCCAGGCGTCGCCGCCGCACGTGTCGGGCCCGCTCCCGACGTCAGGCTCCGTGCCCACGGCACACGGCTGCGGCTGGGCGAGGCGCGCGAGGCGCGCGACTGGTTCTGGGCGCCGTCGGTCCTGTCGGCACCATCGGCTCCCCCGGCACCGTCGGCTCCCTCGTGGCCACCGGTGCTGCTGCTGCTGTCGCTGTTGTCGCCGCCGCTCGGGCGCGCACAGTACGCCTGCAGCGCCTGGCCCACGCCCAGCTTCTCGGGCAGGCCGTGCTGCCACTCCGCCTTGGCCCACCACCCCAGCACGTCCTCGCCGATGCTGTCCATGTGCTCGTTGGCCTGCACGACGTCCATGACCCAGTGCGGGAACACGTAGATGTGCGCGTCGCGGTGCGTCGTGCGCATGCGCAGCCCCCGGTGCCGCCGCAGCAGCCCCTGCCGCGTCGGGTAGCCGTTCTTCGCCTCCGTCAGGTCGTTCAGCGAGTCCGTCGGCATGGCCGTGACCACGCGCTCGAGGTGGGAGACGATCGATGATGTGGCCGTCGCCGTCTGGGCGGCGTCGGGTGCGGTGGCGGCCGCCGCCGCCTTGGACAGCGGCACCGTCGCCACAAAGTCCTTCTCCTCGCTCTTCACCGCCGGGATGCCCGTCCGCGTATCGTACCACACCCCCAGGCCGCCGCTGTGCGTCGCAAAGCCGTTGCCGTTGCTCAGCGTGCTTGGCGGCGCGTTGGCGTGCGCGTGGGCACCGCCACCCTCGGCCAAGAAGTTCCGCCCCAGGTCCTGTTCCTGCAGCAGGTCCGCCAGGGACGCCGCCTTGACCATCCAGGCCTGCAGCAGCTTCTCGCCGCCGAGCTCGCACACCAGATCGCACGGCAGCACCACAAAGTCGGCCGTCACCAGCTCGCGCACCTCCGGCAGCCGCAAGATCGCCGCCGTACCTGTCGTCTGGTCCAGGTCCTTGGGCGCCAGGACCGGCGGCGCAGGAAGACTGGTCAGGAAGGGATTTGTGCTGAGAGCCGCCTTGATCGCGTCGCTTGCCGATGGGGGACAGATGAGTGTGATGTCTGAGCAGCCACGTTTGTTAGCGGCTGAGCCAATACTGCTACGCCATCGGTGCCGTCCCTCCGCCATCCTTGTAGAACGCACCTGTAAGGCCCGCTCGGTTGCAAAAGTCGAGGGGGTACCAGACCATCGGCCGGTTCGCGATGGGGAGCAGTGCTTTGGGGTTCTCGTCGGGGTTGGCCGTGAAGGTAGGGAAGGACGAGCCCGGCCCACACAGGATGAGGGCCTGCAGGCCGGTGCCTTTGGTAACCGCGTGTGGCATCGTCGCGGCTGGAGATATGGCGAGGGTCGAGAGAGTCTCGAGAAGAGTCGCAAACGTCAAATCGGGAAAGGAAAATATGGCGATAAAACGAAAAAAGAAGTAACAAAAATGGCACTCGTAAAACGATGCTTGTATGCCGTCGATTTGGCAGATGTTTGGCGCAAGCGTAATCTATTTGTCGTCGCTGTGAAAAACCACACTCGCTCAGCGCTCCGAAATGGTCGTCGACGTCGCCGGCCAATCTGGCGATCCAATGTCCTGATGTGCACCACAATGTGCCCAAATGCTCACGTCTTTGACTCATTGCATTGAGAGCTCTCTGCAAACGTCGCCAAAGAACTGCCCCGCCAAACGCGTATCAGCTTATCATCACGTGTACATGCATCACGTGCAACTCTAGCTCTTTTCCACCCATGACGGCAAGAGCCAGCCTCCAGCCTTTGCCCGGACAACCAATTAGCGTAGCTCTTGCCTCGGCCCCTGCCAGCGCTGGTCACAACAAGCTGGGGCAACCGGGCAGGAAAGGCCGTGGCTGGGGAAGGAAGGGGCGACAGGCGCCCGTCGCACTGAGTAGTGTTGTTTTTGTTTCCCTCCTCGGCCCAGCAATCCACAGCGCAACGGGCATCGGCTAGCAGCTGCAAATTCGCATTATTCACCAGCCACCCGGATAACACGACGACAGGACCCGAACTTGGTGACGCTGCAGAGTGTCGTGGCCTTCTAACTGCTTGCTGTCCGCACTACTAATGTTCAGGCGTCAGCTGTGTCTTTCTGCTTAACTTTTGACATCTCTTGACATCTCCGCCCTTTTGCGCATCTCCGCATTCCAGTCTCTTTTCTTACATACGACACTTGGGGCGGCACCCCCACGGACGACTCTGTTTCGACACCCGCGTGCATTCCTGTGCCGTTGCGCATCCCGCTCGAGCCAGCTGCCGCAGAAGCCGTCCCCGGCTGCCGTTTTGACTCGCCACATTCGCTCCGTTTCGGCCCGCCTCCGGGCCGTGTGAGAGTTGAGAGTTGAGAGTCAGGCGCATCGTCTCTGTCCCGCCACCATGTCCGACCGCTACGACAACTCGCGGCGCCGCGGCGCCCTGAATCACTGGGTGCCGCTCGTCCTCACGCTGACCATTGCGACGGCCGGCATCGCGGCCTGGGCCTGGAGCCAGCGCAACCACGACGACGACTACGAGGACGAGGAGGGCGAGCACAGCGGCTTCATGAGCGGCGGCAATGGCAGTGGCCCCAACCACGGCTCCGGCCGCCCAAGCAACCCGCAGCGGCCCTACGGCGACGTCGACTACGACCACGCCGACTACGGTGACAACCCGCCCTACGGCGTCTCGACGCCGCAGCCACCGGGCAGCGCCGTCGGGAACACCATCAACCTGGCCGACACCTCCGGCGCGTACGTCGGCGGCGGCGCCCCCCATGCGCCCGGCAGCGGCTGGGGTGCGCGCATGACGGATGCGCTGAACCGCACGGGCAGCCCGCAGCACTGGGTCGGCCACGCCAGCAAGGCTGTGACGGCCGGCATCTCCGCTGCGTCGGCAGCGGTGGGTGGCGCCCTGGCGTCGATCCGCGAGGGCGATAAGGACGCCTATGCCGACCACGAGACCTGGTCGGAGGAAGCCGATGCGCGCCACGAACGCCCGTCCGCACCGTCTGTGGCCGCCTCTGGCGCCGCGGCTGCAGCCGCCGCTGCTGCTGCGTCGTCGTCGGCTGCCGCGCCCTTCAACAGGGATGTCGTGGGCCGCAAGCGCAAGACCGTCGCCATCGTCGTGTCGGCCGACCACGACCTGGACGTCGACGAAGACGGCTTCCACGAGCATGCTGTGAGTGCTGCCTGAGCAAATTCCAATTTCAAAAATTCTCGCCTCGTTTCTTTACTAACCCCGTCTTTCCTCCAGTCCATCCTTTCGTACATCCCCCGCCAGACCGACTTCTCGCGCACACGGATATTCGTGCTCGTCTACGCGCCCGGTCTCAAGGACGGCGCCTCGCTCGACCCGGGCGCCTCCAGCTTCCAGCAGCCCAACTCGCTGAGCTCCTCCTTCTCCAACATCGCTGCCGACGCCGCCCAGTCGCCCCAGCAGGAGGCCAAGGCGCCGCCGTCCGCCAGCGTCGCCTACAACGCCCTCCACGCCCAGGCTCTCGCGCTCGTGGAGAAGGACTCGGAGATCATTCCCTTCACGTCGCCCAACGGCCACGCCCACATCCTTCATCTCCTCGAGCCGGACGTCGTCTACCTGCAGGAGTCGCTGACCGGCGACAACGGCGCCACCGTCAACCAGATCCAGAACTGGTTCCGCAACGACATTGTGGTCGTTGTCGGTGCCGACAACGGCCACGGCGGCCTGGCCGACAGCGAGTCGGAGGCCGAGAAGCCGGCCGGCGGTGCAACTGCCGCGGCGCAAAAGTGGTGGGAGCGCGAGGACCGCGTTGGCCGTGGCCGTGGCGTCATCGTCGTGGACGGCATGCGGGTCAACGACGACTGGCTGCGCCGTGTGCAGAACAGGGAGTAGGTGGGCAGCTTCGGCTGTGCGTTTCGTTTGGATATACATTGCGAAAGTTGCTGGGTTGCTCTCTTCTTTTATTTTTTCCCATCATTTTCTCTACCCTTTCATCCCGTTTCTTGTGTTCTTTTTGACGCAATATCGCATTTGACCCTTAGTTACGAACCGCCTGATGAATTTCCTTACATAGTGTATGTAGTTTACGGCTGGCCATCTGCGGACCGAAGATATCAAATACTTTGGAAAGTACTGAGTATAACGACTCCATATTTGTGTACCGTCCATATGTCGTGTTGTATACAATTACGACATGAGACTATTAAACCGGGAAATCTATTTCTCGAGGTAGATGTAAAAAAAAAAAGGAAAAAAGAGTCTTTGGCTACTTTTACAAACGCAAGCGGCAACGTTCACCCACGGGCTACCGTCTTTCTCATCTCTATTCGGCCCCTCAACGTCTATCCACATCAGCACCCCTTCTCAACCCAACAACGGCCGTCCCCGCCCCGAAACGTCTTGACGCAACCCAGCAGGCATTGAGCCTCCACCTTACTTGGAGATCTCAACACCGCCGGTGGCGCCGAGCGCCTTCTTCAGGTCACCTGCAACGCTTGTTAGGTACTCTGGCACATGAATACGCCGAAAACGCAGTTGTGAGGAAAACATACCGTAGATGGCGAACTGGCCGGCGGTCAGGGTGCCGACCATGAACAGACGGGCGCCAATGCCCGAGTACGAGCCGCGCAGGCCCAGCTCCTTGGCAATCTTGATCAGGCGCGAGGTGGTGCCCTCGCCGGGCAGGCCGGGGGTCTTGTTGATCTTGGAGAGCATGGTGTCGGCGGGCTGCGAGACGATGGCGGCGGCGAAGCCGGCAATGAGACCGGAGCCGAGGTTGACGGCGGTCTGGCTGCCGTCGGAGAGGGTGTGCTTGGGGTAGATGTTGAAGATGGCCTCGGAGACCTTCTCGAAGACGACAAACTTGGACATGGTGTAGGGGACCTGCTTGAACAGGATGGGGCCGAAGCCGGCGTAGAAGGCGCCGATGCCCTCCGTGGTCAGAATCTTGGAGAAGCCCGAGATCAGGCCGCTGGCGTACGTGGGCTGCGAGACGAGGCGGATGCGCGTGGCCTCCAGGGGGCACAGGGCAATGTCGGCAAAGAACTCGGCGGCGGCCGACGAGGCCAGGTAGACGGCCGTGCGGTACTTGGAGGCCGTCTCGAGGCCCAGGTAGTCGATGTGCTGCTTCTTGAAGAACTCGTAACCGCCAAACTTGAAGGCACCCTGCAAGAAGTAGCCCGCAAACGTCGGGCCAATGCCCGTCAGCAGGGCGCCGGCGCCCTCGTTCTGGATGACCTGGCGGAAACCGCCAATCATGCCCTTGTTGTAGACCGTGGGCTCGAGCTGGATGCGGGTCTTGACGCTGTTGGGGGGGAAGGGGGGGTTGTTAGCAACAGGCACATAACAAGACTATACGAATCTCACGATCTCACACAGTGGGCACGTCGTGGCTCCCCATGTCGCCGGAGTTTAGGCCACAGAGACGCAGGACATCTCCGAGCGGGCGGCATCAGCAGACGCAACTTACACATCGACGGGCGTCAGGGCACCGTGCGTCACGGAGCAGCAGACAGCGCCGGCCAGGGCGAAGCGGGAGTACAGGGCAAGGCCGGTCTTCGGCGCGGCCGCCGGGGCGACGATGCCGGTCTTCTCAGCAGCAGCAGCCATTGTGAGAGTGTGAGGGATCGAGGAGGTGTGCGGGAAAAGCAACAAAACGAAACGATGGAGTGGAGTGGATGTTCGCAACGACGACGTTGTGCGAATACGATGAGTGTGCTGTCGCGAGACGGGGGACGGTGAGGAGAGAGAGGGAAGGGGAGGGGGGAAGGAGAAACGAGAGGGAGTCGAAAATCTGTGAGGCCTTTTTTCCGGTGAATATTTTTTATTTTTATTTTTATTTCTCTTTTTCGTTGCTTTCTAAAAATTTGGCGTGCTCGCTGTTTCGGGCGTGCTTCCCTAAGAGTCTGAGCATCGGAGACCCCTGAAAGGTACCCGAGCACTACCTGTAGAGCTGTACTATCCTCGCTATTTGGGCCACCTCAGCCGTTCGCTCCTACCGTCCCTTGTCTGTGCCACACTGTCCGACTGCCTTGATTCCTTCCCATCTTGGCCCGCTAGCGCCGGGACAGCCACTGCAAAAATTGTGTCTCGGCGGGTCCGTCGCAATTTCCACGCGCGCTGATTGGCTGCAGCCTCCTATTTTTTATCTCGGGTGGATTCGGGTGAACGGGCTCCGTAGTCCGTATGTTGCAGGTTTCTAGCGTAAGGGGAAGGCGCTGCCAGTGTTGTCAGCGCCGTCTGGCTCGCCTTCAGTGGCTCGAGCTGCCATAACATCGTTTTTGCCTCTCGCCACGCCTAGCTTGCCGCCAAACACACACGAGGCAGGCGCGCGGTCTCTCATTACCCGGTTGACGGCCGTGGCAGGAAGCAGCCAAGCAGCCTTGGGCCTGTCAGAGGCGCCCGTTGGCCCCATGTGCGAGATGCCGTCCCCAGAATAGCCAATGTTCATTCCCCCAGCCCTTCTGGCCTAAAGTCCTTTTCCTACAGGCGAGGCCTCGGCTGCTGCGCAAGGCCGTCCAAGTGAGAAGTGAGGGGCTGTAAAATATATACAGGCTACCCTTCAGTGTCCAGCTACTGTGACACCTGAGACCTACTCAGCTTTGATCAACCCTCGTTTGTTGCCGTTGCTATCCAACCGTGGTTGCAGCCATACTGCAGCCGACTCGCCGCAGGGGAGGACGCCTTGTTGCGCACCGTCCGGACCAGCGTGACGTCTTGCGGCAATCCGTGTGCTGGGCAACGACAATCCTGACACCATTTTTGAAACACTGATGTTGTCGCTCAGCTTGCGCCAGAAGCGTCGCCCGTGCTGGCTGCACCGCCCGCAGCCACATCCGGACGTGGGACACTGTGCACGATGTCGTCGCGGAAGCTCCAGACGGTGTATTCGTTGTCGTGCCGGAACACGAGAAAGTCGTCGTCGCCCTGCATAAAGTACGAGCCGATGTGCGCCGGCCGGTAGGGGTCCGCCCGGGACGGCGACGAGCCCACGTCCAGCGCGAACCGCAGCAGGCAGTTGTTCTTGGTCCAGTCGTCGTCGTCCTGCAGCCACTGGCCGGGGGTCTCTGGCTCCAAGTCGTCGAAGCGCACCTGCTGCCGGAGCTCGGGCCTGACGTGCGTGTCGCCATGCGCCGATGATGGTCGCGCACCGTCAATGTCCTCCTCGTCGTGCACCGCGGACGTATACAGCGGCACTTCCGAGAACGGCTTCGCCGCCGAGCAACGCGCGGCTTCGCTGTACTCGTCGTCGAACGCAAAGAGCAGCGGCTTGGAGCGCCGCACTTTGCCCTGCGGCGCGTCGCGGAATCGGTCGACAATCGTGATGAGCTGGTCGTTCCAGATGTGTATGCGGATCAGCTGCGAGCTCTCGCGGCCGTAGGCCGGCGTCGCGGGCGGCAGGTTGAAAAAGGACAGCGAGAACGTCTTCGTGTAGATGTTGAACGCCAGCGACGCCACGCCCACCACCTCGCCGGTAGACACACTGCGTGTAGGGCCGGGCGCGCCGGAGCCTGTGCGCCACGACGCCAGGGAGTAAAGGCCGCGCGCGTTGCGGCGCACGGTGGCCTCGATAAGGCAGAGAGGGAAGGCGTAGTTGTCAAAGTGGATGTGGTCGGAGAACGTTTCCTTGTAGCGGAGGCCGTCAAACATGTGCAGGTGAAAGCTGAGCTTGCCGTTGCGGCCCATCTGGCCCCCGTCGAGTTCAAAGTTTCCCAGGTAAAAGACGTCTTCGTTCACCGGGTCGAGGATGAAGAAGCTGGGCAGGCGGCCGTCGACGTCGGGCTGCAGGTGCTTCTCGTCCAGCCCGCTCATATCGACCTCGCGGAGCACGCCGCCAAACGCCCAAAAGTAGACGTGGCCGTCCGCCAGGATACATATGCGCTTGCCAAGCGTCTGCACGGTGTCCATCTGTGCTGGGAGCTGCTTGTATTGTTGTTCGCCGGTGATGAAGTTCCAGGCCAGTCTGAGAGGTGTGAGTACGAAGCTGTTCATGGTATACGGGGGGAGGGGGGTGGGGTTCACATGCAAGGTTAAACACACATGCGGTTTCCTGACGTCGCCATCAGCACTTCATCGCCAAAGCCAACAAGCAACAACGAATCGCCTCGTCGGTGGTCGTTGGGCACGCAGAGCGGTAGCCGCCGCCCATCACGCAAGTCATCCACAAGAAACCACGTGTCGTTGTTCCGCAGGCACTGCCATGCAAGCCGACCGTATGCGTATTCTGTCCCGTGGAACGACACGACGTCGACTTCGTCGTCGTTGTCCTCGTCACTGTTCACATCGAGGCCTGGATCCGCCTGGTGTGGAAAGAGGTCGTGCAGCCGTGGCGGCTGCCATCCATGGTGCACAGCCTCGGTATGCATCATTCGGTAACTCTGCTCCAGTTGTTGCTGCCGTTGTTGGTGCTGCCGTCTTTTGGTTCTCCGTTTCGCGAGCGGGCGTCCTTGGTCCAGCCATGTCGACTCGCTCGCCGTGATCTCGTTCACGGGCTTCCCCGCTACCTTGGCCGCCGCCTTTTCTGCCACGGTGAATGGCGGGTTCCGACAGTGGCGGAACACATATCGGAAGCGGCCCAGCGCCCGTAGCGCATACTTTCGTGCCGTTTCAGAAAATATCAGGTCGATGTGGGCGTTGTGGTCCTTTTCGTTTTGGCCCTCGGCCGTTCCTGTGCTTTCGATGGGTTCGGTCCCTTCCGCGGCGTCGGCGCCCTCAGTTTCTCTGGTGTCTCCGGCGTCTTTGGTATCTCCGGTACTTTCAGTCTTTTCGGTGGTCCTGTCCCGTTTAGCAGCATCGCCGTCGGCGTCCGCCTTGGCCATCTCCGTCCGCACAGCGTCGACATATTCCAGCAACGACGGAAAGCAGCGCCGCGCCAGGTCCTTGCGCATAGTCTCGTGCAAGAAGGCACTCCGCCACAGGGACGACACGTGCAAGCAGCAGCCCAGGTCGGCCGGGCCCAGACTGTCGGCCACCATAAACTGCAGCTCCGGCGGCAGGCGGGCAAAGATGTCGGTCCGTAAGTCGAGCTTGGCAAGGCGATCTTGCAACATCCAGATCTCGTCGAGAGTCAGGTCTGGAACCAAACTGAGCAGATAGGCCTTCCGGTTCGCAGCGACGGCTTTGCTATCAATCGCAGCCGCGGCGGATGTGGGCTCCTCCTTGCCCACGGCGCCGTCGCCGGCCGCGTGATCGTCCGCCATTGCAATTGCAAAAATGCGGCAAAATTCTGGGAAATACTACTGACTCCGTCTGCCGCGAAAGTTCGCGGGGAGGGGAGACGGATAGCGGCGACCCGGAGCGCGTGGATGTGGATGTTGTGGAGGGTGGCAAGGTAAAGGAGGCGAGATAGCAATGTGACTGTTCGGGTGTTAGGGTGTTTGGGGTGGAATAGTAAGGTTGCTAGTTGCAACAGATGGACAAACCGCCCGCCGCCGTTGGGAAAGCTACTTTGCGGCAATAAAGAGCAAAGCAAAGCGCACAAGGACGGCCGCGACACAGAACGACAGAACGACAGAACGACAGAACGACAGAACGGACGGGAGTGCGGGAACGCAGTTTTCGAGGTGGGTGGCAGTAGGCAGACCCCTGCAGATGGCGGCGGGCAAGCTGGTCCAGAATGTCGAGAACCTCGAGTCGTCGCGACAGGGTCTGTGGAGGTGGAGGGTCGCCACGCATGTACGAAGTACCGGCCGTGTCGGCGTGTTTTGTTGTCGTTTTGTTGTCGTTTTGTTTTTCTGTTTATTTTCCTCCTCATTTGTGTTTTTGCTATGGTTTCTCTTCTTTCCGTTTTGGTTCCATCCACTCTCGGTCCTGCCCTTTGTGTTGTCGTTCGCTCTTTCTGTTTTGGCGTCGATTGTCCGTCCGCCGTGCTGCCCTCAGTGAGGGAAGGAGCCAGGGCCTGGCCCAGACGTGCCAGCGAGCAGGGAAACATCGAGGATGGTGTGCAGCGAAAGTGGGGCAGCCGTGTAAGCCCTGCAGATCACCCTAATACTGTTTGGCTGACCAGCTTTTCAGAGCGAGCTTTTAACGGGTTTCCGTCTGGCCCAACCTCGTATCGACAGTTCGTATTTCCTTTTTTTATTTGCTTTGTGCGCGCTGCTGCAGGCCAACTCCAAGCGACAAACCCCTCGTTTGATGCATCCGGACCGGACTTGGCAGCATACTGTTGCCAGCAAACAGGTGGAGCGCATGAAACAGGGCACAGCGCTCTCAGCGAGGGCGTTGTACAGGGCAGAGGGCCATGGAATGCATAGGACAGGCGGCGCGAAGAAATTGTGGTCGCGGCCATCCGCTTGCACCAGAGGAATCACAGACGAGAGGCCAATTCACACCACCGGCTCAACTTTCTCTTTTTTGACGAAGCTTTGTATGTTGCTGTTGCCTGGGAAGAAAAGCATGTCGAGATGCAATTCTACATAGAAAACACCATTCAAATAATAAATAGTAAAATATACAAAAGAATTAAAAGAAAAAAAAAAAAAAGAAAGAAAGAAAAAAGACGACAATAAAATTGAACCGTATTTCGAAAGAAACACATTGCAAACAATACCATCAATGCCAAAATAAATAAAAAACCACGGGAACAAAACTCCCCAGTAGATAAAAACACAAATACCCATGAATCACTACGAATCATCTTACTTCGTATGATCCCATCTATTATCATCTCGAGTGCCAGCCTCGTGGCGCTTGGGCCTGGCCGGATGCTCTTTCCCCAGACTGCCCTCCCGTCCCTTACGCGTTAGCACCTCCTACCCGACGTCGGACCCATGAACCCCACTGTACTGCCATCAAACCAAAAACTTTTCTTGACTCACTCTGGCGCTTATCGATAAGCGGCCCCAAATCGGTCGCGGCTACTCGATTTGCTCATATGCCTCATCTTGCCATATCGGGTCACTCTGCTGCGTGTCTTTTTGTTTTCTGACCTCCCCTCTATACATTTGTGTTTCGAGTTTGGCCAATTGACTCACCGCCACGTCAATCGACCCCGACTCGCTGATTTTCAACAGCAAAATGGTCTGGCGGACACAGGCCGTGAACGCGGCCAAGCGTGCTGCGACCTCGGCGGTCGTGGGCCGGCGTGCTGCCCAGATAGTGACCCGGCCGGCGGTGCGCACGATGTCGTCGACCTCGGTCTGGCGGAGGGCTGCGGCCCCGACGCAGACGGCCGTGCTCGAGCGCGAAGAGGTCGTCGAGGGCCTGCACAGCCCGGACATTGTGGCCCAAAGCGACCCGTACATGGTGGCGACGTACTCGCGGCCCGCCCCCGTGTTTGAGCGCGGCGCCGGCACCTACCTGTGGGACCTGGAGGGCAAGAAGTACTTGGACCTGACGGCGGGCATTGCGGTGAACGGCCTCGGCCACTGCGACCCGGAGATTACGCGCGTGGTGGCGGACCAGGCCGGCACGCTGATGCACGCGTCCAACCTGTACCACAACATCTGGACGGGCACGCTGTCGAAGCAGCTGGTCGAGGAGACGGCCAAGTCCGGCGGCATGGCCTACGACCCCGTCAAGGCCGTGTTCGTTGCCAACTCGGGCAGCGAGGCCAACGAGGCGGCCATCAAGTTTGCGCGCAAGGTCGGCAAGGTGCGGGACCCGTCTGGCCAGCAGACCGAGGTGGTGTCCTTCTCGGGCGCCTTCCACGGCCGCACCATGGGCAGCCTGTCGGCGACGCACAACCCCAAGTACCAGAAGCCCTTCGCGCCCATGGTGCCCGGCTTCCGCTGCGGCACGTACAACGACGCGGACCCGGCCGTGCTCGAGGCGCTCGTGACGCCCAGGACGTGCGCCGTCATTGTCGAGCCGATCCAGGGCGAGGGCGGCGTGCACGTCGGCATGGACGCGTTCATGGTGGCCCTGGCCCGCCGGTGCCGCGCCGTGGGCGCCGTGCTGATCCACGACGAGATCCAGTGCGGCCTGGCGCGCACGGGCGGCACGCTCTGGGCGCACGCGCACCTGCCCACGGAGGCCCACCCCGACATTGTGACGACGGCCAAGGCTCTGGGCAACGGCTTCCCCATCGGCGCGACGCTCGTCAGCGGCGCCGTGGCCGACGCCATCCAGCTGGGCGACCACGGCACGACCTTTGGCGGCAACCCGCTGGCGTGCCGCGTGGCCTCCCACGTGCTGGCGCGCCTCAGCGACCCGGCGCTGCAGGGCGCCGTCGTGGCCAAGGGCGCCGTACTGGCGCGCGGCCTGCAGCAGCTGCGCGGCAAGTACCCGGACGTCATCACAGAGATCCGCGGCCGCGGCCTGATCCTGGGCGCGCAGCTGACGGTCGACCCAAACCCGATCATTGCGGCGGCACGCGACCGCGGCCTGCTCGTGATCTCGTGCGGCACCAACACGCTGCGCTTCGTGCCGCCGTTGAACATCTCCGAGGCCGAGATCCAGGAGGGCTTGGGCCTGCTCGACCAGGCCATTGCAGCCAGCCAGAAGTGAGGCGGGCGGTGTGAGGCGGGCGGTGTGGGAGTGAGGCGTGAGAAGCGAGACGCGGTATGCTAGACACGAGAAACGCGTCGTATAGAATCATGGCGGATGGAGCGTTTGGCGCACAAAAAAGGGAGAGATATCTATGGTTACGGTTATGTTTTGCAATTTTCATGTTTTATGATACAGTTGTTTTGCTCCGAGGTTGGCCTTTTTTATTTTCCCATTTTTTATTTTGCTAGCATCATGATCTTGCGCATAATAGACTTTGACACTCGTCTGGACGGTTTTGTATCCTGTGGCCTTGTACTCGGAGGCAAGAACTTGGCGCCGAGCCGCCCAACATGTTGTGAGTACCAGTTCGTTATTTTTCTTCGTTTTTCTTTTTCTTCTTTATCTACCGGGCAACACGGGCGCCAGTGAGATGCTGGGCAAAGTGACTTTTCTCCGAGGCCGCGCCGAGAACGTGTCTGGCACTTCGATTTGCTTTCACGGGTGTTGATGCCTATGAAATCAAGTATGAGGTCGCTCGGCCGAGTAATAAGAATGTTAAATTACATAGCTTTATCACCGTGACTTCTATTCGTTCGGTGTTTACTTCCAGCTCCAGGCAAGCAACTGTTCGTTGCCCGATTACGTATGCACACCTTGTTTCTCGCTTCATTGCCCGTCACTTTATCCTCTTGTCGCATTATTCGGGGTTACGAACGGGGCAACAGTTCGTCAAGATGGCCAGATGCCAACGCCCGAGCCAATCAGCAGCACGCTGTTGAAAGCGGACAGTCCTTTTACTGCGTGAGCTTTTTTGATTTGGTGATGTGCCCTGGATCTTTGGTTCAAATGGCGCTGCTGTGATTGGCCAGACCCGCGTGACTTTGTAATGAATGCGCTGTGATTGGCTGGTGGAGCATGTAAGATCTCGCCTCCGTCGCCAAATTGGACGTGGAAAGTGCGACCAACAAGAGAAACGCCAACTGAGGATCTAGAATGGATTTTCAACGAAAACTAAAGACATAAAAAAAAGGAAAATAGACATATAAGCGGAGATACTGCGGGCACCCTGGCCATCTTCGCATCCATAGAAAGTATTAAACCAGAGGCCGTTGCCGGTCTTCAATCGCATCTGTCTTGCTCACCATCTCTCAAACTGCTCTTTCCTGACAGCTGCCTATGTGTTAGTGGCTAGCGTACCTTCCTGTTTCGTCATATTGCTTGTCTGAGTTTTGTCTCAACAAGCATCCACCAAATTCGCCCCTTTTGCCCTTTGCCCTGCTTCCATCCTTTTGTTCCGCCAGCTATTTATGTCGTGCACCACCGCTCTCTGCACGACGCATCAGTAGCACAATTCTCACCCTCACATTTCCTTTCTCACACCCTCACGCCCTCACGCCCTCACGCCCTCACGCCCTCACGCCCTCACGCCCTCACGCCCTCACACGTTCACACACCACCACCACCACCATGGTCTCCGAAGTCGACCCGTTGATTGAGCGCCGCTCCGACAGCAGCTTGACGCGCGTGTCGTCCAGCGCCTCGTCGCACTCGGAGCGGCACACGGACTACAATGCCATTGTGCGCGACATTATCATTGGCTTCGCCGACGGCCTGACGGTGCCCTTTGCGCTGACGGCCGGCCTGTCCAGCCTCGGCGACACGCGGCTCGTCGTCATGGGCGGCCTGGCGGAGCTGTTCTCGGGCGCCATCAGCATGGGCCTCGGCGCGTACCTGGCGGCGGCCACGGAGAAGGAGCACTACCACAGCGAGGAGGCGCGCGAGTGGGCCGAGATCCAGACCATGCCGGCGGTCGAGCGCCAGGAGATCTACGACATTTTGGCCGCGTACCAGATCAGCCACGAGGCGGCGACGCCGCTCGTCAACGAGCTGTGCAAGAACCCGGCGATGTGGGTGCGCTTCATGATGCACTTTGAGCTGCGCCTGGAGTGCCCCGAGGTCAGCCGCGCGTGGCTGTCGGCGCTGACGATGGGCATGAGCTACTTTGTCGGCGGCCTGATCCCCATGATCCCGTACTTTCTGATGGCCCGCACGGGCGACGCGCTGATGGTCTCGATTGTCGTCACGGCGGCCATCCTGCTGGCCTTTGGCTACGTCAAGACCATCATCACGGTGCACTCGCGGCGTGCCGGCGTCTGGGGCGCGCTGCAGACGCTGTTTATCGGCGCGCTGGCCGCGGGCGCGTCGTACGGCATAGTGCGGGCGCTCGACTCTGGCAACCGCGAGCCATGAGCCCAGCGATGGCCCGAAAAGTGAAAAAAAGTGTTTGTTGACTGGGGTCTGGGGCGGGCGGTGTTTACGCGGTGTTTTCTCTCACGTTTTCCTATCATTGTTGTGGCGTCATGGTTGGGTTGCTGGGAGCAACGGCAAAGAGCGTTGGATTGGAATCTGGGTATTTGTTTGTGCATTTTATTTGTGCATTTTAACGACGAGCATTATTTCGCCAGGAGGATGACACTCTTCTCTCTGGATAGGATATATTCATAGTATGGTATTGGCTGTATTGTACGTGTATTGCTCTACTCATTAATGGATACCCCTCCTCCTGTCACGTACTTTAACCATCTTCCTTTGCCGTATATTGTATTCTTCTTCTAGAAACTCCTCCCGTTATGAATAGAACGGCATCAGGAGCCACTTGTTCTCTGAAACGGTTCGGGCTTTTCTTAATTCTCCGGCAAGAAGCCAAAAGTCTTCTCTCATTATACTCATCTCAAAGAGAGACCTTTCCGTCCAGTCGTTACTCATTTTGTGACATTCGTTTGCCACTCTTCCTTTACTCGCCGAGCGCTGTATTAAGCGTTGACGCTGCTGTGCCGCCCGTCTGCATATAGCCCAAATAGCAACCTCAACCTGCTCTGGTTGCTCTGCTGTGCTTTCTTTAAAGTGACACGCCGAACCTGTTTAATTATTCCACGTTACGATAGGCGTGAAAGAGCTGTACATTCCATACTCGACGTAGGAGCGGCATTGATTTTGATAGGAGAGCAAAGGCTGAACAGGCGAGGGGATGCTTCCACGGGATGGCTCAACGGACGGGCGGAACATTAGCAGAAATGAGAAGAATAAGAGCGAAAGGATAAGGTGCGTCCCGGTTAAAGAGTCGTCTGAAGCTGCATCTCGTTTTGATTAGTTTCCGGGTCCCTCTGCTTCGACAATCTTCCGTCTTTTCCCCTGTGTCTATTTTTGTTGTTGTTGTCTTGTGATATACTCCTTTTCTGTTTTGCTTCCACCCGTCGACGTTTAGTTCATACTATCTCAACCTGTTGATGCCCTCTTAGTTGCACGTTTTCATATTTTCGCCGCTGTTAGCAGACTGGTTCTCTCACAACGCGTATCTCTCCTACAACAGCCCGCAAAATGGCCATCCCCGAGTACTCCTTCTTTAATATCGTCGACGGCGCGCGCCGGCCGGCTGCCACTACCACGGACGGCGATGCTCAGACGCACCACAGCGTCGACCCGCGAAACGAAGAGCAGCTCTGGCCGTGCCCCATTGCGACGACGCTGGACCTCGACGACGCCATTGCGTCGGCCAACGCCGCGTTCCCGTCCTGGGCGCAGACGCCGCTGGCCGAGAGGCAGAAGCTGCTTGTGCGCATCGCCGAGCAGATCAAGGCGCACGAGGACGAGCTCACGGACATTCTGCGGCGCGAGACGGGAAAGTCGGTAGGTGCAGCGGTGGCTAAACGTCTAGCGAGCGTAGAGCAAAGAGCAAAGAGACTGACAAGGCAGAAACTCGTCGCGGCCATCGAAATCACCAACACAATCGATCAGACCATGTACTACTCGACCACGGGCCTCGCGGACGAGGTGCAGTACGAGGACGACGACGTGCAGATCCTGGCCACGCACCCGCCCCTGGGCGTCGTCGGCGCCATCTGCCCGTGGAACTTCCCCCTGATCCTCTGCAACATCAAGGTCATCTCGGCGCTGGTCACGGGCAACTGCGTCATTGCCAAGCCCAGCCCCTTTACGCCCTACACCGTGCTGCGCTGGATCGAGCTCTGCCTGGAGCTGCTGCCCCGGGGCGTGCTGCAGGCCGTCAACGGCGGCGCGGACCTCGGCGCCCGCATGACGCAGCACGCCGGCATCCACAAGATCAGCTTCACGGGCACCATTGCCACGGGCAAGCGCGTCATGGCCAGCTGCGCGCAGACGCTGAAGAAGGTGACGCTCGAGCTCGCCGGCAACGACGCCGCCATTGTATGCGCCGACGTGGCCGACGAGCCGGGCCGCCTGGACGCCGTGGTGGCGCAGACCGCCGGGGGCGCCTTCTTCAATGCGGGCCAGATGTGCGTGGCCACGAAGCGCGTGTACGTGCACGCGTCCATTTTCGACGCCTTTCTGGCCAAGTTTGTCGCCGAGACCAACACGACCTACGCGCCGGCCGTGCCCGCCGCCGACGCCACCGACGACGCGCGCCGGGGCGACGGCGACGACGGCGACGACGACAGCAGCCGGCCGACCGTCTTTGGCCCCGTCGCCAACAAGATGCAGTACGACATTGTGCGCGGCATTTTGGCGGACGCCACGGCCGAGGCGGGCGCCGGCGGTGATGGTGGTGGTGGTGGTGGGAGGATTGTGGCGGGCGGCCAGGTGCTCGCGGGCCACGGCTTCTGGATCCAGCCGACGGTCGTGGCCGAGCCGGCCGAGGACTCGCTGCTCGTGCGCGAGGAGCAGTTTGGGCCCATCATCCCGTTGCTCAAGTGGACGACCGAGGACGAGGTGGTGGCGCGGGCCAACCTGGCGAACGCCGGGCTCGGCGCGAGCGTGTACTCGACCGACATGGCCAAGGCGCGCCGCCTGGCCGACCGGCTCGAGGCCGGGTCCGTGTGGATCAACGCGAGCGAGCAGCCGAATGTGCGCGCGTTTTTTGGCGGCTTCAAGGACAGCGGCTTTGGCGGCGAGATGGGCAAGCAGGGCCTGCTGTCGTATGCGTACACCAAGAGCATCCACATCCCCAAGGCCAAGAAGGCCGCGTCGTCTGCATCGACGGCCGAGGCCAAGGAGGCGACGGCGGCCACGCCGGCCACAAAGCCGGCCACGGCGTCCAACCCGTTCTCGGCCCTGTTTTCGTGCTTCAAGTCAACATAGCATGGCAGGATAAGTAAGGAGCAGGGGGGCGGAAAGCAAGAACAGATGTCACGGAAGAGTCGGTTGACGGTGTCTAATTTGATCAACAAGGTTTTGCTGAATTCTATATGTGGACGCGCACTTGCGGCCGACTGTATATTGTCGTTTCCGTTTCGTCAATTCTTCTTTCTCTTCCTCTGTACTTGCCCTCCTTATCGTCCACTACTGAATAAACTTCTTCAGCCCGCGCAGACGCTCCTTGGCCGTCTCCAGCACGTCGTCCGGCTTGCACACGGCAAACCGCAGGTAGTCCTCCACAATGGTCGCGTTGGCCTCGGTGTAAAACTCGGTCGGCGGGATGGCGGCCACGCCCAGCTCCTGGATCAGGAACCAGCAGAGCTTGAAGTCGCGCGGCCGGCTGGCGACGTGCGGCGGGAAGGGATAGTCGGCCGGCAGCTTGACCTTGCTGAGGTTGGCCAGCACAAAGTAGCCGCCCTCGGGCTCCGAGTAGGGGATGTCGAGCTCCTTCCAGATCTCGTTGAAGCGCGCCAGCTTGCCCTTCATCTCCTTGATGCTGTCGTCCCAGAAGCCCTCGGCGTCGGCCTTTTCGAAGCCTACGGCAGTGGGGTGTCAGTAGAAGTTGCTGTGCAGTAGCATACTTGTTGCGTCTCGTCGTGCGGGGGAGGGAGAAGGAGGGGGTTACCAATAGCGCAGGCCTCTTGCAGGGGCGACACCGACGAGTAGCAGATGCGCGTGTGCGCCGCCGAGACATGCTGCAGCAGCTCCGGAGGGCCGATGAGCCAGCCTAGAAATGTCAGGTCCATTCACCGTTCACGTTCACCCGTCACACCAGCCACTCGCAATCTCCCACTCACCAACGCGCCAGCCCGTGGCGTAAAAGTTCTTGCCGGCCGATCCGACCGTCAGCGTCAGCTTCTCGACCTCGGGCGACAGCGTCGCGATGCGCGTAAACGGCGTGTAGTACAGGCGGTCGTAGACCTCGTCGGACAGGATGATGATCTGGTTCTTGAGGCAGATGTCGGCAATCTTGAGCAGCTCGTCCTTGGAAAACACCTTGCCCACGGGGTTGTGCGGCGTGTTGATGACAATCATCTTGGTGCGGGGCGTCACCGCCCGCTCGAGCTCCTCAAAGTTGACCGTCCACTCGCCCGCCGACGACGTGCGGTCGGCGCCGTCCGCCGGCGGGTGCATCGGCACGTACACAATCTTGCCGCCGGGGATCTCGATGTTGCTAATGTACTGGTCGAAGAAGGGCTCGAAGATGATGACCTCGTCGCCCGGCTCGATAAAGGCCATGAACGCGCTCAGCATGCCCTCGTTGGCGCCCGTCGTGACGGTCACCTCGGTCTCCGGGTTCAGCGGGCGGCCCCAGAACGGCGTGTAGGCGTCGGCAATGGCCTTGCGGAGGCGCGGCCGGCCCTTGGTCGGGCTGTACTGGTTGCACTCGACGCGGTCGAGCGCCGCCTTGGCCGCGTCCAGCACAAATTTGGGCGGGTTGTACCCGAAAAAGCCCTGGCCCATGTTGACAATGGGCTGCTTGGGCGACGCCGCCGCGGCCTCGTTGACAATCGTCCAGACGTCCTGCCGCTGGCCCGAGACGCGGGCGGCGGGCTGGAGCTTCCTGGTGGACGCCATGGCGGGTGCGGCTGCGGATGTGGATGCGGATGCGGTGTAGGCGCGAAGATGGCGACAATGCGGGGACGATGCGCGAGTGGCGAGCGACGAAAACTGCCTGGGGCGAGGCCGTAGACAGGATAGACGCATTGGGATGCAGGAGCGGACAAAATAACAAGAAAAAGCCGTATGTGCCGTGGATGCCGTGGGGTGGTCAGCGACGATTATAAAGCCAGCTCGCGGATCGAGGCAACGGAGAACAGGACTATGACTCGGGGTGCTGTTCCGTCGAGGCGTGTGCATTCCGCAATCGGGCGCACCAGCAGTGCGAACGGAGACAGGTCCCTTGGAGAGCAGCGAATCGCAGGGGCTGCCCAGCCAATGACGTTGATCCTGCAGCTTTTGCGCCATAGCGACTAGCAGGCATAGCGCGTCACAGGTGCGACAGCAAGCTTCGTTGCCGGATGCACGTAAACTTGGCGGGGTCAAATCAAGTCGACACGTCTGTCAGCAGATCTGTGAAGTGAGGTGTGACGTGTGAATGGCGGCCTGTGTCAGCAATCCTCTTGCGGTAACGCAAGCCAGGGTATTCCAAGGTTTCCAATGTGGTTTGATCGTGCGTAAACAGCTTTTTTTGAGTTGCTGAGACAAAGATGCAAAACCCGTGCTCCAAGAACCATCGTGATAGAAATGTCCTAATGAATGCCGAGCAACAAAACAACGGCCAAAGAACAATACAAAGTAGCGTGTAAGACGAATGGAACAAAACAAATGGACCACGAGCAGACCAAAGGGCCAGACCAGAAGGACGGAAGACCAAAAAATACATCAATCGACAGGTAAAACCCATAAAGACAACCCATAATGGATACAGACAAACGACGAATCAGCAAAACACACAGTCCCAGACAACACAAACCCGTCCCACTTCACACGCCCACAGCTCACACTGCGCTGTAGCCGCCCCGGCTGCCGCTGCCCTGGAGCGTGTTAATCAGCCTCCGCAGCCAGTCCTTGAGCAGGAACGGCGCGTCGCGCAGGGTGTCGATGTGCGGCAGCAGGTCCCAGCCGCGTGCGCCGTAGCGGTTGTAGTTCAGCCAGGAGCCGAAGATGAGGTAGGCGGCCGTGCCCAAAAACACCAGCACCACAACCCACGTGAAGAAGCCCCAGCGGTCGCGCCGCCCGTCGGCCGCCGCGTTCTCGCACGCGTACTTGGTGTACCACGTCAGCCGCAGCGTGCCGAACGCGCCGTCGGCGTCGTGGATTTCGTAGCCGCCAAACACGAGCGCCGGGTTCTCGCCCTCGCGCGTCAGCTGCTTCTCGCCGGGGTGGTCCTCGCGTGGGCGTGGGCGGACGCCGCCGCCCGCATCCACGAGCGTCGCGAGCGTTTCGTTCGCGCCCGTCTGCGCGCCGCCGTCGGTCGCCCCCTCGTATTCGTCCACCAGCCACTCGCCCTCGGTGCCCGTGCGCTCCTTGTCGCACAGCAGCTCCACGATGACGCGCTGGTTCTGGCGGTCCTTGACGGGGCCGTCGAGCGGGTACCGGCCGCCCTGCAGCACCAGGCGCACGCCCTCCTGCTGCGCGTCCGCGTTCGAGTCGGCCGTCTTGAGACGCGTCGCCGTGTGGTCGAGCGAGCCGCCGCCGTGGTCCGCGAGGTTGCCGGCCAGTGGAATCACCTGCGTGATGCTGGTCGTGCCGTCCGCCGCGCGCAGTCGTTTTATCGCGCATGCTGTGTTGTTAGTACGTGGGAAATGACAAAAAAAAAAAAAAAAAAAGACGCAGCACCAGATAGAACCCACCCCAACTTCCGTTTGGGCACTCTTCGCCCTTGGGCACGTCGTCCTTGCGCTTCAGCGGGCCGCACAGATCCAGCGTGTACGTAACATTCTGCTCGGTGGGCGGCGTGTGCTGCGTTGTGACGACCGAGTGCGGGCCCCGGAGAGGGCTAAAGTCGAAGATCTGCTTATCCGCGACGACGCGGTCGCAGGCCAGCATGGCCGCTGCCGGCTGCGCGGCGGCCGCGAGGGCCACGCTGCGCAGGAAGATCATGTTGCGTTGTCGTTGAAGGATGCCTTTGAGCACGAGTCGATTCGAGGATAATATGGGCGAAGGAGCAGCGATTGGGAGGGCAGATGTCGAGAAGGAGGGAAGAGAAACACGACGTTCCCGTGCCGTGCCAATCGGATGGACACCGTACAATGCACAACGCCCAGCGGGATGCTGCTCTCCGGGCTACCCGTCGTCGACAAAGTGTCGAGTATCTCGCGATCGAGAAGGCAAACGTTCGGCTTGTTGTTGGAGAGGCCAAATAAAAGGCGTTATGGTGGCTTGTTGGATGAGACGTTTCTTTGGGAACCGCGTTGAGCGGGAGAGAAAGGAGCAATGTCAGATACGACAGTTGATGGCCGTCGTGAGAGGTCGTGTGCCTGGAGCTGTTGCTGGCTCGGAATGACTGTTGTCGAGAAGCTGCTTACTCGACGACGGTTTCCCGGGAAAACAGGCTGCCTGTGAAGGGAGCTCCCATATTAGGATAAGCGGGCATTCGAGGATTCCGTCATAGGACATATTAGCACGTGACACGTCACGCCAAGATCTTGCTGACATAATACAGTAGCTCCGGCATGATTTGGCATGTGCCGGCCCGTCTGCTCTCTCCAGCTACTGCATACCCCTGAGAAGCCCGTTACATCGCTGACAGCGCAGTCCGGTGGCTAGTGGGCCTCAGCGGACGCCTGCCAATACGGACGACGTGTCGTGCATCGTATGCCGCACAACGCCCATTGATTGGCCCAGCTCGTTGGATCAAGCCGCATTATTGGTCGTAGTTGTGCATGAGTCCGATAGTGTTTGCAGCAACGTGCAGCGGAGCCGTTTAGACGACGAACGTATGTGAGAAGGGCTTGAGCGAGACTGTACCCATTCGAGAAAAATATAAATATAAATATAAAAATAAACAAATAATTTAAGAGACCGTTTCGCGAGACGGACAAGACGAGCACTCGACACCTGGCTTCGACTGTCTTTTGGCGGATTTACGTCTCTGCCGCTCTGAAAATCGAAGCGAGTAGAGCATACACTGGAATCTTCTGGATGCCTGCCTTCTTCGGAGGTCAGAGCCGTGTGTGGCCGACCACTTTGTCCATTTTTCCAGGTGCAATACTGCCGTTTCCAAGCGATGTGTGCCTCTGCATCATGCTTTTGTGACTGTGACGCCCACGCAGCCGGTGTCAACGTGGGCACGGACCGTGCTTTAGAATTTTTCTCTGCTTCTTTTCGGCCACTACGAAGTACACATGAGCTCTGTCACCCGATCGTCTCGACTCCCAGCCTGGGTGGGGACATGAGTTCGGTCATCTGGGGTGTCTGTCGTGTCATAAAAGAACGAAAGGAAGAAAGGAATATGTGTCTGAGCGCAGGATCTATTGGGACCTAGTTAGTATTCATGCCACCGAAATAGTCGAGAAGCAGTGGAGAGGATACGGCGGAGACATAAAAATCCCAAGCGCTGCATCACTGCATTGGCTATAAACACCGCACCAGTGACGCAAACACGAAACGCGGAATACAGACAGATATCTTGACAACGTCCAAGATGTGTACAAAGTAATGTACGGCATATGTCGTACGACAACCCCGATGCCATAATATCTCCACATTGCAGACAGCTGACGGCGCCCGTTAGTGCGAGGACCCGGCTCTTGCCCTGGCCCGCCAGCCAATCAGGTGCCCCATCCCTGATTGAAGGGCGGGACAGGCCCAAGCACCAGACTAGGAAAGAGCTAACAAGACGTGAACGGGAGCGTGAGAAAAAGGGAAAGCGCCAGGGGGGACGCGGACGCATATCAGGAAGGCACGAATTCGCGGTGACAGGACACGACAAACAGGGGCGGGGGGTTCTCTTCTCAGGGAAGGAACGGCCCAGGGCTGGGAGCATGGCATCTCGCTCGTCCAGAAAGGCCACGCAGAGCAGAATTGACAAAATACTTCGTAGTCACATTGGAGACCCCAACACAGTTCAACAGCACCACCAGCGACGCCCCTGTCGACCTGTTTCACGTTCTCCGGCCCACGACAGCGCCATCAATTTCAACTTTACCCACTCCAGCTCGGACCTTACCTCTCTACGCCAGGTCGCCGGCTTCCAGTTTGTGGCAGCCTTTTCGAAAATTGTGTGCGTCCGTTTTGGGTTTTAATTATCACCCATCTTATGATCTGCCTGTTCTGCATCCAGGTCGTCACCGTGTCGCCGTCCTGTTGCATCGGCTGCTGGGTCTCACTGTTTCGTTTTGCAGCCTCTGGCCACGGCTCCACCGACCGGCCTCAGCCTCGAGTTGCAGTGCTTCGACCCCCCCCCCCGGTTTTGGCCCATTTCTCAGATTTGATGCGCGACGATCACTTCCTCGTGGTTTTCCAGTGACCCGCGAGCGTCGTCCGTGAGTGCAATGCCTTTCCCCTCCCGCCTTGCCCCTTTCCCAGCCCTCCCCCGTTGTCGCCTGTCCCGCTCTCTAGCCAACGCGCCCAGCTGACGCGACAGCACTCTGCCAGCCCAGAAACCTTGTCTGCAGGCGAAACGGCACAGTGTGCTGGTGTTTCTTGGTGCCATTTGCGTGAGTGCGACCGAATTGGACTCGGCGAATGCCTTTTTTCTTCTTTTTGTTTCACTGCGCACATTTGAAAGTACTGACAGAACTGCAGTCACGACGACAGCATCGAGTCGAACGACAGCGAGACATACTTTTGAGACACAATTTTGAGACACGATCTTGACAGCCTCGCATTTACCTCCAACTCCCCCTTTACGGCGCATATCCACGACGATTCTTGCAGCCATTGTACGTCCACCGCTCTCGACACTCCTTTGCGCAACCTGGAAAGCGTCCAAGCTTTCCTCTTGTTGTACTCTGTACACCTGTTTTTACGCTTCTCCACTGCGCGGACAGGTGGACTCTGTGCTTTTCAACCCTTGCCGATTTGCTGCTGTCTCATACCACTGCTGCAGCCTCCGCTGTCTAACGCGACAAAAGACAGGACGCACTCTACCTCCTATGCCATGCCCGTGATCGCTACGCCCACAGCCCTACGACCTTGTGCATGAGAACGTTTGCCTGTGGAACCCTCCTTGTGCGACGCCCCTTCCATTCTCCGCCGACCACTGAGGCACGACATATCGATACACAGCCGACGAAAGCGACCTACGAGCCGCGCCCCTTGCAGCTCCGTGACGCGGTGCGGACGTAGATGCGCACGTAGCCGGCACAATGCCCTGGCAACCATTGCCTCACATTGCGTTCGCAGTGGCGACGTTCCCCTTTGCCGCATCCCACCCCGAAGACCTCGTTCTCGAAATCGGCGATGAGCTCTACATCATCGAGGAGACCGCCGACGGCAGCTGGCTGCGTGGCTATCTGCTGAAGCCGCCGAGCTTGCTGGCCGGTCTGACATCGGTCAAGGGCCAGACCCTCGAGGCCCGCGTCTTCAGCGGCATCTTCCCCAGAAGCTGCGTCGAAGTGCGCGAGCTCCTCGGCGAGTCCGTGGCTGGCGACGAGGACGAAGAACATGAAAGTGACGCCGCGGCCGCCGACGTCAGCGACGACGGCGCAGGCGGCGAAAACCAGACGGCCGAGCCCCACGGCAGCGACTCAGCAAAGAGCGGCATCGCCGGCCGGCGACCCGCCAAGAAGCGCGAGGCCCTCAAGGAGCTCGAGCTGTCCGTCGTCAACAGCGCCGCCGACGGCTATGCGAAGAGCAGCCGCAGCCGCAACAGCAACCCGTCGTCGCGCGCTCGCTCCGTGGTGACCATTTCGTCCCAGGAGCGCCTCTCCGTCCCGGTCCAGCGCGACCCCAACGCACCGCGCCCGCAAGCACCCGTTCCCATGCTCAAGATTGGCGACGAGACCCCGACCTCGGCAGCCGAGCCGCTGATCGACGAGATCGCCTCCTGCCTCCGCGAGTGGCACTCCACCAACCTGCACGAGCTCCTCCTCACCCGCCAGTACCCCAAGCTCGACATCCTCTCGCAGCTGATTGCGTCGCTGAACCTCGCCCGCCAGCAGTTTCTCCACAACGTGCTGACCACCTGGGAGTACGCCATCCTGCGCGAGAAGACCGTGTGGGACCTCGTCCGTGTCAACAAGCTCTGCGGCGGCGAGGTCATTGTGCGCGACCCCGTCCAGCGCGGCCGCATCCTGACGGGCGACGACTCGGTCGTCGAGATCACACAGCTCCAGTCCATTATGAGCATGCTCAGCGAGCCCCCACAGCCGCATGTCGAGCCCACGGCCCTGCATCACTTGCTTGTCGACGTCAAGGGCTTCGCCGGTGCATCCACCGAGGACACCACGCTGGTGCTCAGCCTCGTGGGCCGTGTTAGCGGCAGGCTCGTCCGCCTGTCTGAAAATTTCAGCATCAGCACGCCGCCCGGCGGCTCCATCAACAACCTGACCAAGGGCCTCGCCATGCGCTCTCTCTTTACCGACCTCTCCTCTGCCGACATCGGCGAGGCCCCGGCCCTCGACTCCGACCTCTTCCTTGTCGTGGCCGTGCGTTCGGCGCAGCACATCTCCGCTGCCGCCCTGACCCACGCGGGCAAGCCGGCCTCCCGCTCCGGCTCCGGCTCGCACGGCCACAGTGCTGGCGGGGCCATGAGCGGAAGTCCTGCCGCTAAGGACGGCAACCGCCCGCCCCTGTCCAGTGGGAACAAGTCGGTCCGGCGAAGTCTGATGTGGTCTGGCAAGAGCAGCCGTACGGCCTTATCGCGCTCGGCCAACACGAAACTTGACTCGCTGAACGAGCAAGGCGAGGACCGCCCCGGAACCGGTGGTACCCCGATCAGCCGCGACGGCCAGTCACAGCCGCCGAGCACGGCTACGTCCAAGAGCGCCGGCCGGAGCTCCTTTGATGGCTCGACAGGCCACCACATGACGACCGACCGGCTGACGGGCGTTGGTGTCCTGAAGCTCAACGCCATCATGAAGCAGCAAAACGACGAGGTGGAGCATGTCATCAACATCTGGGCGCCCGGTGACCGCGTCGGCGAGAAACAACAGACGGGCGACGACTGGGACCCGCTGATCCAGGAGCTCATGCACAGCCGGTCCGGCCACTTTGAAAAGTCGCGCGGCTCGGAGCGCGTGCAAGTGCACCTCCGCGCCTTCAATCACCCAGATGCCGACGTTCTCATCCGCGCTACGCCCACACTGCTGGCTGGCATTGGCAAGACCAACAAGATGGGCTTCTCGGGAGCACCGACAAAACCACGCTCCGACATTTACGTGACGCTGCAGGACGCGTTGCTCAGCCGCCAAGTCCAGCTGTCTCGCTATGGCACAAGCCCCGCGGCCCTTCCCAACGGCATGCACGGGAACAACCTGCAGGTGACGCTCGAAGTCCGCCGTGGGACCGGTGAGCGCATCGACAACTGCATCTTCCCCTACTCCAACGGCGAGGGCCTCAGCACGTGGCGCTCCTTGGCGGCGGAGCGAAGCGAAGGCTGGCGACAGACCCTGCGCCTGTCCCTGGTGCCGCAGGACGTGTCGTCGGCACACGTGGTCATGTTCGTTGCGGACATGCCCAACCCGCCGTTTGCCGTCGCGTACATGCCGCTCTGGGACCAGTCGGCATTTGTGCGGGACGGTGCGCACTCGCTGCTCTTGTACCGCGTCGACGAGAACACCGTCGTGCCTCGGCCACCGGCCAACGCACCGCCGGGGCGTGGTGGCTACCTCTCCCTGCCCTGGGCGTCCAAGGGCCGCGGCGACGCGCAGTCCGAGGTCACGGGCCCGCTGGCGGCGCTCCGCGTCGAGTCGTATCTGTGCAGCACCCGCTTCTCGCAGGACCGTGTTGTCTTGGGCCTGCTGAAGTGGCGCGAAGGCCTCAAAGAAAACGTCCCGGGCCTGCTCCAGCAGCTCATCTTCGTGCCCGAGATTGAGGTCGTCAAGCTGCTCAGCGACGTGCTGGACGCGCTGTTTGCCATCTTGGTCGACTACGCCGGCAACGACGAGTACGAGGACCTCGTCTTCACGGCGCTTGTGCGGGTGCTGGATATTGTCCACGATCGCCGCTTCAACGTGGGCCCGCTGGTCGACCACTACGCCGAGAACAAGTTCAACTACCCCTTCGCCACGCCCTGTCTCGTCCGCTCCTTTACCCGTCTCCTCGCCAAACCCACCGAGCCCCAGATATCGCGCAAGCTCCGCGCCACGTTCAAGGTTGTCCGCCACATTCTCAAGTTCATCACGCACGCCCGCGACCAGCAGAAGGTCAAGGAAGCCGGCATCGGCATCACCAGCTCGACGCCCGGCTTTACGCGCCACCTGCAGAGCATCTTCAAGGTCCTCGAGGCCATGATGCGCAACACGGCGCCCGTTCTCGTCGGCAGCCAGACGCTGGCCGTGCAGCACTTCCACACATGGCTGCCGGAGCTGTCGAATCTGTTGACGACCGAAGAGATTCTGCATATTGCCATCGACTTTATGGACGCCTGCGCCAACGCCAAGGGCAAGCTCGTGCTGTACAAGCTGGTCCTCATCATCAACTACTCCCGTCTGGAGATCTTCTCGCATCCGGAACAGCGATCCGCGCTGAGCGCCAATACGGTTCGCTGGATAGCACCGCATTGGGGCCACAGCGACGAGGTCACGGAGCAATGGAAGGAGCAGGTCCGGCTCTGCTGCTCCATCCTGGCCAGCCAGATCGACCACCTGGGCCCCGAGATTCCCGACTACGTGCCCAAGATCCTCGAGTCGTACCTGGCCATTCAGCATGCCATCGAAACGGCCGCTGCTGGCGGCGCCAACACACCAGCCAGACCGCCACGCACCCGGCTGTCGCTGCTCTTCCCGACACAGTATCCTTTCGCATCACGGCCGATCGCGTTGCCCGAGAGCGGACCGGAAGAGTCCCTGGATGGGCGGCCGCCTCCCACGGACCAGCAGAAGCTGCAGCAGCGCCAGCAGCAGCAGCCCGACTTTGACGAGGCCCTGGTGGAACTCTCCGCCATCCTGTCTGCCGTGTCCAACTCGCCAAGCGGCATGCAGCTCGAGCTGGCCGACGGGGATCTCGCCGTCATTCTCGAAAATACGCTGCGCGTCCACATGAGCATCTTGCGCGGCGAAGCCTTCCCGTCGACATGGCTGAGCACCCACATCTTCCACCACAAGTCGATTATGCGCACGCTGCAGTATCTGTCGACAATTCTGCTCGACAGCTTCCTGCCCGACCCGGACGATGCCGAGAGTTTCAACACGGAACTGTGGAAGCTGCTCTTTACGACGCTGCTGATGCTGGTCAGCAGCCCGTCGCTGGCGCTCGAGACGTTCCCTGAGCAGAAGCGGCGTGCGGTCTGGAAGATTGCGGGCGACGTCCGCGAGCACGGCGCGGACCTGCTGCGCCGCACGTGGGAGGCCATCGGCTGGGATGCGACAGCCGACGAGCAGCAGCGCTACGGCCTTAGCAAGATGGGCGGCTACCAGGTCCAGTATGTGCCGGCACTGGTCGGCCCCATTGTGGAGCTCTGCCTCAGCGTGCACGAAGGCCTGCGCCGGATGGCCGTCGAGGTGCTCCAGACCATGATTGTGAGCGAGTGGACGCTGAGCGAGGACCTGTTTATCATCCAGGCGGAGATCATCGACTACCTCGACCACTACTTCAAGACGAAGCCCTTGACCGAGAGCCTGCTGCAAAAGCTGTTTGTCGGCGAGCTGCTCGCCCGGTTCACCGCGCTGGCCGATGTTCCTGACGAGCCGCTCTACACGGCGCTGCGGGAGCTCATTGCCACCATTGACGAGTTCCTTGATCTCTTGGTCGCCGTCCACGGCGGCGACGGCGGCGGCGCCGTGACGGGCTCGTCGGCAGCCGGTGCCATGGCGGCCGCGGCCGGTGGCGTCCATGGCGGCAGACCGGCCTCGGGCGAGGCGTCGCACCTGATCAACCGGCTGCGGCTGATGGAGTTCCTCCGGGACATGCAAAAGGAGGAGATGTTTGTGCGCTATGTTCACCAGCTGGCCGCGCTCCAGGCGGCATCGCGCAACCACGCGGAGGCCGGCCTGGCCCTGCGCCTCCATGCCGAGCTGTACGAATGGGACCCGCTGCGCACGGCGCCGGCCTTGTCGGACCCGCCGTTCCCGGCGCAGTCGCACTTTGAGCGCAAAGAGCGCATCTACTTTGACATGATCAAGCACTTTGAAGAGGGCGAGGCGTGGAGCAGCGCCCTGGCCGCCTACAAGGAGCTGCAGGTGCAATACGAGACGAACATTTACGACTTTGCCAAGCTCGCCCGCACCGAGCGCGCGATTGCGACCGTCTACGAGACCATTGCCAAGAGCGACCGCCTCGTGCCCAAGTACTTCCGCGTCGTGTTCCGTGGCCTCGGGTTCCCGGCCAACGTGCGCGACAAGGAGTTTGTGTATGAGGGATCTCCCAACGAGCGGACAAGCGCCTTCACGGACCGCCTGCAAGAGCAGTACCCGGCGGCGCAGATTGTGGTCATGCCGTCGGCGCCGGGCGCTGGCGGCTCTCGTGCTGGCTCGGGCCTGATTGCAGGCGCAGGTGCCGGCTCGACGGCGACGGCGGACATGCTGGAAGACATTGTGGAGGGCCAGTTCCTCGTGGTGTCGGCCATCAGCCCGCACCGAGACCTGCGACACCACGTCTTCCAGCGGGCCCGTGTGCCGCAGGTGATTCGCGAGTATCTCGTGTCCTCCCACCCGCAGGTCTTTTCGACCTCGCTCAGCCGCCAGACCACGGGCCCCGTCGCCGAACACTATGTGCACAAGACGACGTACACGACGGCCGAGGCGTTCCCGACCATTTTGCGGCGCAGCGAGATTGTGGCTGTGGGCGAGACGCGCCTGTCGGCCAAGGAAACGGCGCTGGAGAGGATCCTGCGCAAGACGGCGGAGATGACGACGGTGGAAAGGAAGGTGGCCGAGGGCGACGCCTCGCCGGAGACGGCCCAGCTTCTTCTGGACGCGATCAGCATCTCCGTCAATCCCTTGTCCGAAAGCAGCGTGGTCAGCTACCGGGAGCTGCTTCCGACAAGCGGCGGCCGCCGCAAGCCGTTGGGCAGTGACGTTGCTGAGGACGGAGACAACGACGACGGCAGTGGCGACAAGGAGCTCGACGCTCTCGACGAGGATGACGAGGATGACGACGATACGCCAGAGATGGACCCGCAGGAGACTGCCATCAAGATGGCGCTCGTGGACCACGCCATGATGATCAAGCGCGGGTTGGCACTGCTGGCCCGGTCGTCCAATGACCAACTGTCGAGCCACGCGGATGATCTCACGCGGTGTATGTATTCTCTACCCAGTTTTGTCGTGGTATTCGTTTCCCTTACTAATATGCTGTCTCGACAGACTTTGAGGCAACGTTTGCCCCCGAGATTGCCATTTTCACCCCCCAGGCCGCTGTTGAGACCACGACGACATCGCCAACGTGGCCCCGCTCGTCCCCGACGGAGTCCGCGCCGCCCAGACTTCCTGATGTGGCGTCCACGTTGGAGGGCACAGCCAATGGACCAAGGCCAGGCGGCGGCAACGCCGTAGAAAGCGGCGGTGCTGTTGTCGAGGAAGCGTCGGCGGTGCAGCCGATTGCGGCACTGCGCCAGGGCCGCGGCACACGCCTGTCGTTCCTCGGCGGCGGCGGCGCGACGACCAGCCGCAAGCGCGACAGCACCCACCTGCCCAGCAGCGAGGGCACGATCCACGAGACGCCGCGCAAGAGCAGCGTCGGTGCTGCCGACAGGGACGCGGCGAGCGAGCACAGCCGCAGCCGGAGCAAGGAGAATGTGAACGCGAACGCCGCCAACAACCGCCGGAGCTTCTTCCGCCAAAACGGCAGCGACAAGACGCCGCCGATGCCACCGTACACACCGACCATGGAAACGACGATTGTCGGCGGCGCGCAGCATCAGTACGGGCACAGCAGCACCAACGGGAACGGAACGCCGCGGCCGGCCAAGAGCGGCGGCAGCAGCGGCAGCCACAACGACACCACGAGCGTGAGCACGAGCAACACCCGGGCCGCGGCCGAGGCCGGCAAGCCAAAGAGCGGCGCGAGCGAGTGGGTGGCGGAGCTGTCGCGCACGAGCTCGGACCTGCCCGCGACGGACCGCAAGCGGAGTATGAGCAGCAGCGCCGGCCAGGCCCATGGCGTCCACAACAGCGTCCACAACGGCGTGGGCGGCGGCGGCGAGGTGGTGGACGGGCCCGGGCAGCCCAAGATGGGCAGTGTGCGGAAGCGGCTGAGCATGCTGAAGCTGGGCAAGAAGTCGAGCAAGGCCAACGGCTTTATGGGGGCCGTGGACGAAGAGTGATTGCATGTCCCTCGTTTCTAGTTTCTGATTTCTGATTTCTCTGATTTCCCCTTTTGTTTTTAATCTGCCTTGATGTTTTTTGCACTTCCATACTCATTCTGTTGCTTTGCGTATATCCCTTCCTTTGAAAAATCTTATTTTCATATATGTTCTTTTAACTTTCATGTATCCAACCCTTTCGTTCTCTGTTGTGATTCATTCCATTTCCTGTTCTTCGTCACATCTTCTTTCCCTTTGTCTCTCTATGCTGTACTTTTGCTGCCCATGTGTTTTAGCCATTTTGTATGCCGTTATCCTGTCACTGGTGTTTACGGATACCTTGCGTTGTCGCTTTTTTTTTTTTTTTTCGCATTTTCAGACGTTCTAAAAAAACAAGCCATATTTTGTCACATTGATTTTTGACGTGTCGTTCCGAACATGTCCCTTTCGTTTTATATTGGATGATGGTATACTATGGTGTCTATTGTCGTTACCTAATGTAACCGTATCTTTCGCTGGTCCGGTATTACTCTAACGAATAGCTGTCAAAACTGCCTCCTATAGGAGTGACGTTCTGCTGCTTCCACGACATGCCACACTGACGAGAGTTAGACGATCTGCCTCAGCACGGCCACAGCCAGCGCCAGCAGAGCACCAACGAGCGCCACAGCGGCAAAGAGGATGGTGCGGATGGATGCAGCCGGCGTTGCCGTGGTCGTGCCGTCCGCCACGCGGACCACAATCTCGTCGAGGATGCCGTCCAGCCGCGCGGCCATCTGCGTGTCGGCAAACTGGCTGCGCACGCGTGCGCGGCCGGCGTCGGCCATGGTCTTGCGCTGGGCGTCGGTCAGGGCCCCGGGGGTGGCCTCGGTGCCCGGCAGGACCCTGGCCATGACGTCGGTCCAGGCGGCGACGTCGTCGGCCGAGCGCAGCCAGCCGGTGACGCCCTCGACGACGGTCTCGGTGGGCCCGCCGGAGTTGCAGGCGAGCACGGGCAGGCCGGCGAGCATGGCCTCGAGGGGCACGATGCCAAAGTGCTCGTTGGCGGGCGTGTAGACGAGCAGGCGGCACGCGGGGCTGTGCAGCAGCAGCGACTTGAGGGCGGACGGGACGGACAGCAGGAACAGGACCTGGATGTCGGCGGGGATGCTGAGCGCGGTGACCATTGTGCGTGCGGTGGCGGTGCGCAGGCCGAGCTCGGTGGCCAGGGCGTCGAGTTCACGGTGGTAGCCGACGTTTTCGGCAACGCGGTTGTCGTAGCCGCCGGCGACGACGAGGCGCCTGGGCTTGTGCGCAGAAGCTGTGCCGCTGGACAAGCCGGCAAACGCGCGGATGGCCAGGCCAATGTCCTTTTTGCGCTCAAAGCGGTTGATGCTGAGGACAAACGGCAGGCCCTGCCACAGGTCGACGGGCTCGTCCCTGGTCTTCGTTGTCGTCGTCGACTTCTTGTCCTTGCTGTTGTTGCTGGCCCGCTCCTGCTCTAGTGCGTCTTCTTGCTTGATGTCGATGCACGGGTAGACGACGCGCAGGCCGTTGTCGTCCTCGGCCACCGAGGGACCGAGGCCCACCTTGACCTTGGCCGCCAGCCGAGGCCACGTCGCCGTCACCACCGACTTGGTAAACCGCGAATTGACGGCCACGGCGTCGGCGAAGCCCATGCTCCACTGCTCGAGGGCGTCAAATGGCACCCGGTACAGCCGCTTCCACCACTTCTGGCGGCCCTTGGCCAGGAGCAGGTCCGGGAAATGGCAGTAGAAGAAAATGGGCGTTGGTTGTGTCTGCGCCGTCGAGCCACCCTGGGCGCGGGTGCGGCCAAGACTCCGCAGCAAGGGCAGCCCGGCCGACAGCTGGTCGACAAAGTACGCCGTGGCGCCCAGCGCGGCCAGCTCTCCCGTCAGCCATATCTGCAGCAGCAGATGCAGCTGGCGGGCAATCGCGCAGAGGATGGCAAACCGGCCGAGGATCGACGCCGGCACCACGCTGCCGCCGCGCACGCGCACATCCAGCACACCCGTGCCTGGGCGCACCTCGTCGAAGCAGTGTGCCGGGTCGCAGTGGCTCGTAAAGATGACCACCCGGTGGCCGCGGTTCTGGAGGCCGACGGCCGCATCGACAACAAGCCGCTCCGCACCGCCGATGCCGAGGTCAGGGTGCAAGAAGATGACCGTTTTTTTGGTATTTTTGGGCGATGCTGACGATGACGAGACGGCCGACTTGGCCGATGTCGCTGTTGATGGCTTGCCCGCCATGGCTGCGTCTGGTGGTGCGGAAGGGGAGTGGGCAGGGGTGGCATAGCGGTGATGCACCAGACGCGTAGTTTAGGAGCTTTGGGAGAGCAGACGTGGCAGGTTGCGGATTGCCATTTTGGGACACTGTGCGGTGTGGAGACAGTGCCTGAAATGTGCATAATAGCACTGTATGGCACTGTATGGTACACGATTCGTACCTATTTAATCCAAACCACAGATACCAGGGATGTCTTGTATCGTTTCCGCCTTTTGTTTACAGAGACAGAATTCAGAAAGAGTTGTTTTGCTCTCCAGGTACTGGTAACTTGACAAATGTGACGAGTACAAAAGTGAAAAGAATTAGCTGTCTAGAACTCGAGGGCTTGTCGATTGCTGTCTTCATGCACTTGTTTCTTGCCTTGTGGAGCTCACTGCAAAGACGCTTGTAGTCAGCACACTGGAGACTGGTAAGGAATCACGGAGTATTGCTTCCAGGAAAACCCACGCGACATCTGATCCATCGGCGCCTGTTTCTTGCCCGATCGTGACGGAGATCGAGCGAGGCCATTCAGCCCGCGATAGCACGAGATGCAAGAGTGTTTGCCAGGGACCCTGGTCTGTGCTTCTCGACGAGCAAACAGTCTGCCTTTGTGGCACGCCAGACGTCCAAGACGGGTCAAGAGGCTGACTGCTGCTGTCTTTCCGTCGTCCAAGCTGTCGACTATTTCCACCCGACTTCTATCCGCGTGGATTCGCCGTTTGCCGAGTATTCTTTTTTTCCCGGCCTTTCCTCTTCTCTTTTCCTCTTCTCGTTCTCGTCCATGCTCCTCGCTCGTGATTCCGTTTGTGTAAAAACGCGGGTCCCCGCTGCAACCGTGCTTGGCGTCTGCGCGGTTGTATTGGGTGTGTAAGTGGTCGGGATGCGTGCCGAGCGGTCCAAGAGCCTGGCACCCCGCCGCTACTGCAGGTTGTTTGCCACTGCGAACAAGCATCGACGCGTTTAAAGAGGATCCGGACGCGTTGCCATCCACAGCCGCAGTTGCATCGCAAGCGCGTCGTCGATTTCTGCTTGACATCGGCGTTTCATGTGTCCTATTTGCAAATGTTAGAAAACAGGACTCTTGTTCAAAAAGACGACGCTCGACCTTTGAACTAAGCTGCATTTCTTCTTCCTTCATCCCATCCCATTGCCTCGTTTTTGCTTCGTTTTTGCTTCCTTTTGCACCAACTCAACCTGCACCTCATTCCACAACAAGGGCCTCTTGCGGTCGAGACCTGCTCGTTGCCAGCCTTTTGTGGACCTGGCGGCCAGCATCCACTGTCGGCACGACTGGAAACGGGGATGGCGGAAAGGGAAAACGGAAAACAGACAACGAGTTAACAAAGAGAAAAAGATCGTCTCTGAAAGCGTCGCCATCTTGACGTCGTCCTTCTTGCCAAAAGGGAACAGCCCGTCCCAGAAAGGAAGCGTCGACGCCCGGCCATTCTCCATCTTCGCTCTTGCCCTGCTGCACAACAAATTGGCGCCCGTCCCTTGCATTTCTGCTGCTTTGTGGCGTTCTTTCCTTCCGTTGTACCACGTTCTTGCCGTTTCCACGTTTTCCTCCTTGATATCGTCGTTCCTGCCATTCCTGTGAAAGAACGGCACATTTTTGCGTTTTGCGCGGCATCGCTCCTTCCTTGACCAACTCGTGCTCCGCCGCTCCTTCCTGCTGTGACCACGCCTGTGCTCTTTCTCTCGTCATTCCATCCTGCCTGCCATTCCGGGGACTGGTCGCTTGTCTTCTTGTCACTGCCCCACGACTCCGACTTGCTTCATCATTCTCTCCGATTCTCGCTCTCCTTTGCTGTTGTTCAAAGCCATCCACATCGTCTCTCTGCGTCCCGCGCAGAAAGCTTATATTATATTACATTCCATCCCTTCAGACTGGTGGGGTCCGGGTCGTTCCTTGGTGTTCTGACAATCCGTTTGGCCCTTTGAAGCCGATCTTTCTTCGCCCTTTGTATTGTCTATTTTAACTGTTCATTTTTTTTTTTTTTTGTCATTTTTGTCATTTTTGTCATTTTTGTCATTTTGTTGCTCGATCGACAACATGGCGGGCTATTCCGTGGAGGCTACGCCGCCAACGACCGCCGACCGCAAGGAACGCATTGCCGATCACCAGCACCCACTGTCCGTGTCGCCATCGCCATGGGCAGCGGCCGCACCGCCCACGCCTCAGGATTCACTCGCATCACCCTGCCAGAGCCCACCGACGTCGCCTTCGCTGAAACTGGCCGAGCCCGTCTCGCCCTCCCCCGGCGCACTCGAAGAGGATGACAACATCCTGATGCACGGCAGCGGCAGTGCCGCCAGGACGACGTTGATTCGACGCTCCACGCCGACCTTGATCACAATTGGCCCCAAAGTGGCCCGCAACGAGAACCGCATGCAGAACTGGCTGTCCGAGATACCGCCTCCCGTGTCGCCACAAGAACGCTACATCCAGGGCCTCGACCCGACCGTCGACCACCCGCTGCACCCCCGGCCGCTCCGTGCACTGGCACCACGCCAAGCACCGGACCAGGGCCATACCAGCGTGACCGAGGACGACGTGCTCTCTCGTTCGTGTGAGAAACTGGCTATTGACGCGTCCGACAAGGAGAATGCCATGGTCCGCAACAGACTGCGGGCGCTGGGCTGCCCGCCCGAGATGACGCCAACCAACGTGCTGGCCGAGCGGCCTGTCTTGGGAACGAAGAAGAGGCATCTGACAGAGGTAGGGCTGTTGACACAAAATAAGACCCGACAAGGCCTCTAGCGGGAGTTGCTAACATGCACGCCAGCAGAACACTGGTGACGTCTCTGCACGGAAGCGGACGAGACTTCTGGACCCTGTACGCCGCTTCTCGCAGCGCATTTCTTCGTCGCTGACCATGTCGCATGAGGCGGCCGAGGCGAAACGGGACAGTGAAAACCTGTCGCCCGAGGAGGTGGCGAGGCAAAACGAAATGCTGTACAAGTTCACCCGTCTGAGCGAGACGCCATCTAGCAGCATCCGCTCGTCTCTGTCCAACCGTACTGGCACCTTCCGTTCCCAAGGGTCCAGCACCATACGCCGTATCATGTCGTCCAGGTTGGCACCTGCTATGCCGCCTCCTCCACGCGACGACCAGGTCGGATTCTGGGCAGAAGGGCGGCCTGATATGATTGTCAATGTGGCTTTCATTGGCGACGCTCGCGTCGGCAAGACGGCGCTGATCAAGTACGTCCCTTGGTGCTCTTCGAAGAATTGAAGGACGAATTAGAGGAATATTCAAGGCACACAGCCACTAACTGTCTAGGCGTCTGGTGTACGGGAATTTCCCCCAGACATACGCACCGAGCAGCATCCAGGAGGAGACGATCCGTATCATGGTCGATGGCGTCCGTGTCCAGTTAAACCTCTCGGAAGGCGGCAGCGCTCGTGATCCTCGCGAGCCAAGCATTCTGGCACTGGGCTGGTTCAGTGTCGTGGTCCTCTGCTTTGACATTGGCCACCAAGGCACGCTCCAAAGCCTGCAGAAGGTAAGCAGCATGCACAGCCGCCAAAAGAAGGTACACACGCTGACCATTCTTTTGTAGTACCACACCGACATTGCCATGTACGAAGAGAACTCGGTGCTTGTGCTGGCTGGGCTCAAGAAAGACTCTCGTCGCCGTCTGCCCCCTCTTCAGTTGACATTTGTTGAGGATGCCGTGCAGGTCACACCGGACAAGGTGAGAGATGGCTTCTTTGCCCCCTTCCCCATTGCAAGTTGTCGTGGACTCTAACACATACGGCAGGGCATGGACGCCGCGCTGAAGCTGGGCTGCACAGAATACTTTGAGTGCTCGTCGCTCTCCTCCTGCGAGGGCATTGCCGACCTGTATGACTACATTGCCCGGGCCGGCGTCGAAGTCCAAAAAATCCGCAGCAAGACGATATCGCGCTTCCGCTTCGAGCGCACGGTCGATAAGGGCATGGCCAAGATCGCCGAGGGCGTGCGGTCGATTTTCACTTTTAGCGGCAGCGCCGCCTAGAGCCCATCCTGAGCACGCTGGCTGGCCACAACAGTTCAAACCAGACGAAACGCCATGATGCGTGCTATTGTACGATGTACGATGTATAATGTACGAGGTGTATATGATTGAAATCAGAACACGGCAAGAAACAGATAGCGAAAAGGAAACAAAACGACAACAAAACGACTAAAAAGGAAACGGAAAGGAAAACAAAAGGATTGGGAACGGAAAAGGGCAAGGTACCATTGCACGCCTGGCATATTGGAGGTATTAACTGTATTATGATATATTATTTTTTGGGTTGGTTGGAATTGGTTCATTTTCGGATTGGGTTTATGGTCAAAAGGTCGAAACCGGTGTCCTGTGATGCAAACTGGTTCTCATCAGTATTGTCCCACGGAGCACTGATAGTATGTTTACAGCTGTATTGGAGTTTACGTGTTGAGATACGACCACGCTATTTCATCTTTATTTACTTTGCAACATGCACATCGTCGTTCGTCGGAACAGTGAACAGGTGTCATGTGTCACGCTGGTTTTAATGCAGTCGTCCTAACGCTCTATAATGGTGATACGATTGTGTCTCGACCAACGCCCGACAAGAATGCCCCCCCAAAATGGAAGAAAAAAATCAACGTGGCAATACAAAACACTCGCAGGACAAAAAGGAGTACATCATGGCCAAAGTGTGTTAAGGGGCAAACAACATGATAACAACAAAAGGACGACAGGACGACAGGACGACAGGACGACAGGACGACAGGACGACAGGACGACAGGACGAGCAGCCGGGTCCGACCTCTCCTCTACAGGTAGAGGGACTGGGCAGCCACTATGCCGCGCTTGATCTTCTCCAGGCTCGCCTCGAACTTCTTTGTAATCTCCTCGCTGCCCATCACCTTGCCGGCCTCGGCCATCTGGCGCAGCAGCTCTTCGAGACGCCGGAACAGGCGCACCAAGGAGCCCTCGTAGGCGTTTGTCATTTTGCTATGTGTGTTAGTGACTGACAAGATGCAGGAGGGGAAGGGGAGATAGGGCAGGAGCTGGACTTACCAAATGTCCGCAAACGAAGCCCCCTTGGCCCAGGCCAGGACCGTCTCCATCAGCTGCCACTTGAGGCTGGCCACGTACTCCTCCTCGTTGATGTCCAGCTTGCTCTCCTGGCTGACCTTGGCAATGATCTTGGCCTGCGCCTTGATCTCGCGCAGCGGCTTGGCCAGGTCCTCCTTGAGGTCGGGCGCCTCCACCTTCTCGTCAAAGAGGAAGCACGTCATGACCGACGCCACCACCTCGGGCGACAGGTCGTTGAAGAAGCGGTTGAACAGCAGCTCCGACAGCAGCAGCTCGTGGCCCTCGGTCGACGAGATCTGGCACGCCACGCGCGCCTTGAGCTGCACCACGTCGTCCTCGTTGATGAAGCCCAGCCGCCGCAGCACCGTCTTGCGCGACTTGAGCTCGTCGAGCTGCGCGATGCTGTGCGCCTGCGCAATCGCCTTCTTCTTCTCCTTGATCTTCTCGCCCAGCGCCGTCTTGTGGTGGTACTTCTCCCACAGCTCCGGCAGGATGGGCGACCCGTGCAGCGGGTTGGCCAGCAGCTTGGCCTCGAGCAGCTCGATCTTGCGGATCAGCTTCTTGAACGACTCGTCGCTGATCTTCATGTTCTCAATCGGGTCGAGCACCGGGATGCCGTCGGGGAACCGCCGCTGCACCTCGCGGATCACCTTGCCCGTCCGGTCCTTGCCGGCCGCCTTGGTCACGTTGTCCGGCATAAAGATGCGCAGCTTGCTCATGGCCACGATGGTCGACAGCAGGCAGGGGACAATCTCGACACGCGCGTCGGTCATGTTGCTCTTCTCCTTGCTGGCGTCTTTGTCCTCCTTCGTATCGGACGTCTTGGACGCCTTGGACGCCTTGGACGCCTTAGAGGCCTTGGAGGCCTTGGAGTTCTTGTCGTTGCCGCTCGTGGTGTCGCCGCTGCCGTTGTCCTCGCTCGCGCTCGCGGCGCTGCTGCTGGCGTTGTCGACCCACGGCACGGCGCCGGGCGCCACCTCGCCCAGCGGGAAGCCAGGTGCAATGCTCTGTGCGCTCTTGCTGTCCGAGATGAAGAGGGCCACGTCCACGCAGTACGACTCTTGTGGCGGAACTTCGTCTTCGCCGCGTTTCGGCGCGCGGCGCTGCGAGAAGCTCAGGACGGCGCCCCAGCCAAAGTCCTCGCCGCTGCCGGGCGTCTTGATGTGCACCAGCCGGCCCGGCTGCAGGAACGGCAGGCAGAAATTGGGGTGCTGCATGACGAGGACCATGTCCTTGCGGTACTCTTCGATGAGCTGCCGCAGTTTGTAGTACTCCTTGACCGTGTTCTCGTCCGGGATGATGGTGCTGTCGCGCTCGTGCTGCAGCGCCTTGAGCTCCTTCTCAAAGGCAGGCACGCTGGCGGCGTTCTGGAACTGGAAGAAGCAGCGCTCCAGCATGTACTCGGGCGACACCGTCTCGATGCGCTGCAGGTTCAGGATCATGTTGTAGCCGAGGTGGAAGGCCGAGTTCAGACGATCCTGCTTGCCGGCGACAATGGCCTTGGCCGTTTCGGGCTCGAGCTTGTCATCCACCATCATGATGACGATGCCGCGGTCGTCGAGGCCACGACGACCGGCGCGCCCGGACATCTGGATGTACTCGGACGACGTGAGCGGCCGCATGGAGACGCCGTCGAACTTGCGCACCTGCGTGAACACGACCGTGCGGGCGGGCATGTTCAGGCCGATGGAGAAGGTCTCTGTGGCGAACAGGACCTTGATCAGGTTCTCCTGGAAGAGGATCTCGACAATCTCCTTGAGGATGGGCAGCAGGCCCGAGTGATGCACACCGATGCCCTTGCGAAGCAGCGGCAGCAGGTGCGTGATCTGCGACAGCTCGCGGTCGGTCTCGGACAGCGTGTCGATGGCATTTTCAAAGACCTTGGTGACCAGGGCCTGCTCCGACTCGTTGTTGAAGTTCATGCCGGAGATCTTGAGCGCCAGCATCTCGCATTCGCGCTTGCTGAAGTTGAAAACAATCACGGGGTGGAAGTTCTTCTTCATGATCATGCGAATGATCTTGTAGATGTCGGACGTCGACTCGTTTCCGCCGCCCTTGTTGATCTTCTTGTTCTTGCCGCGGCCGTTCTGCTTGGCGTTGGGGTCGGCCGGATCGGCGCCTTTGTTCTGCTCCACCAGCGCCATGGCGGTGTTGAAGTTCTTCTCCTTGAAGACACCGCGCTCGTCGACGACGAGCAGGATGCCGTCGCCGCCGGCGGGGAAGCAGTAGTTTTGCAGGGGCGTCGGGCGGAAGTCGGTGTACACGACGTGGCACGCTTGGCGATGGATCTTAGCAATCCACTCAGCGAACTGGAACGCGTTCGGAATGGTGGCCGACAGGAACACGTAGCGGACCTTGTCGGGCAGCAGAATAATGGTCTCCTCCCAGACGACACCGCGCGACTTGTCACGCATGTAGTGGATCTCGTCAAAGACGACCCAGGCCACCTCGCGCATAATCTCGGAGCCGCGGTACAGCATGGACCGCAGAATCTCCGTGGTCATGACGAGGCAGCTCGCCGTGGGGTTGATGGTGATGTCGCCCGTCATCAGGCCGACGTCGCCAAACTCGCCCATGAAATCACGGAACTTTTGGTTGCTGAGCGCCTTGATGGGGCTCGTGTAGATGACACGCTGGTTGCGCTTGAAGCACTGCGCGATGGCGTACTCGGCGACGACCGTCTTGCCGGCACTGGTGTGCGCCGAGACCAGGACACTCTCTTCTCGCTCGATCGAGGAAATGGCCATGCTCTGGAACGGGTCGAGCGCGAAGGGATACTCGCGCGCAGGCTCGGCGGGCCGCTTGTGCTCGGAGAGGGGGACGTATTCATAGTTGAGGTCGGGCGGGAGGGCCACCTGGTGCTGGATGTTGTGCTGCAGCACGAGCGACTCGGTCTCCTTCTGGGGGGCAAAGCCAGACGCCGGTGCCACCTCGCGCGACTCGGCCGTCTGGAAGGTGTCGGTCAGGACGGGCTCAGCCTCGCTGTCCTTTTTGCGGCGCTTGTTCTGCTTGTCGCCGCCATTGCCATCGCCGCTGGTACCGTCCTCGTCCTCGTCCTCGTTCTCGTCGTCCTCATCTTCCTCGTCTTCCTCGTCCTGCTCGTTCATGGCAACATCTTCGGCCGCCGACGATATGTCGGCGTCGTTGGACGTCTCCCCGACTGGGATCGCCGGCACGCCCTTGGCCGATTTGTTGGCCACCTCGGCGGACACCTCGGAGAGGCCCACGGCCTTGCGCTTGCGGCTGGCGTCGCCAGGTGTTGTGGCGCGGTCCCCCTGCGGCTGTGACGGCCCAGACGCCGGTTTGTCAAAGACCTCAAACAGCTCGTCGATATCCATTGTCGATTCGTCTGTCGATTCGTCTGTCGATTCGTCTGTCGATTCGTCTGTCGAATGGCTGCTCCGCACGCGGCGGGCGGGTTGAGAAGTGTGTGACGTAAATAGGCACACCGGCAGCCACTGGAGATCGTCGCGCCGTGGTGGTTTGGAGGTTGGGTTGTTTGGTGCTGTTGGTGCAAAACAGCAATGGTTGAGTGAAAAGGGGGTGAGAAGGGGAATTACCCAACTCTTGCCCGGGCGGTGAGAAAAACAGCAGGCGTCACTCTCGAAGCGTCCTGGGCAGGAACGATGGAGGGCGAAAAGATGCGATTCACTGAACAGGAAAATCTGATGAACTTGGGCGACGGAAGGCGCTGGCCGAGAAAAAAAAGTGGAGCGATGCACAGAATTCTGCCACTCATAAAGCCCGTTGCAAAAGGCGGTTAGTACGATCATGTGATGTGATCAGTCAGCACGAGCGAGTGCATGGGCCACCACCTTCCGCTCCAGCGCTGGCTAGCCGGAAAAACATGGAACAGCGGGCAGGAGACGGCACTCACGCCACTACGGCATCCAGTCACAGCCGCGCAAAAGAGATCACTGCAAAAAACCGAGCTCTCTCGAACCTCGAGCTTTCCCGCCATCCGCACCCCGACCGCCATCCACCATCGCCGTCACTGACCATCACCACTCCATCGCCAAGGTTCGTCGAGGTCCCAATCGTCTTTTTGGCGACCAATTGGTTGTCCCCCTGCGGCCGCCGTCCCCGTCGGCTCGTCCTCCTCGACAGCGTTTCGTCGTTCCCCCCGTTGCTCGGCACAAAGCGTACTGAATACTGACCGTCCAGATGCTCTCCCGCGCTGCTATCCGCACGTCGCAGGCCGTTGCCGGCCGCCGTGCCTTCCACTCGACCCCGTCGCGGTTCTCGTCGCCGTACCACTACCCCGAGGGCCCCTACTCCAACATTCCGTTCAACCCCAAGAGCAAGTTCTTTGGCGTCGGCTACTGGACCTCGATGACCTTCTTCTTCTTTGCCCCCTTTGGCATTGCCGGTGCGTATTTTTGTTTTTGTTTGGGAGGCTTGGCCAGTCCATTGGGATGGATGCCTGAGTTGTATACTGTTCCAGGCATGTGCTGACCTTTTTTTTCTCCCGTTTAGCCTGGCAGACGTACAAGCCGAAATAGACAATCTATCTCGGACTCTCGGAGGCTCTTTTTTTAGTAGTTGGGGACGATAAACGCGGAGGGTCAGACTTCTGGGGCGCATGGCAGGGCTGCCTATGACCGTTTGTCGACCCTGGCCGGATGCTGCCATGTACATAAAGTCGTCATAGAAATCCAACAAAAAATCAAACAGTTCTATACTACATACGGAGTTCGTGGACGGCCTTCGCATCCAAAGAACGGACAGCAGCAATCGACGAAAGTATACTGCCATCCGCCTATGTAAAATGACTTTGCCATGGCCATGGCAAGCCGTCTTTGGTGGATCGTTGTACGCCTCGATATAGCTGTCACAGAAGCAAGTAGACGTGAGGAGAAAGTCCGTCCTTTGGACCGGATGCATGCATTCGTAATACGCTGGACGTCTCCATCCCAGCAGTCTATGTACAAAAAAGTATATGGTCGTTATATGGTTACAGGGCCATGGCCAGATAAATAGAACAATAAACAATCAAGGTGAACCCCCCCCCAACCCCCCCCCCGGACTCATTGAAAGGACCGCCAGCCCAGCTGCTTCAGGACCGACTTTCGGGGCTCGACATGGCTCAGCCCTCTCTGCTTTGAGATTTTGTTGTGGGCGCCGCTGCCAAGGACGTCCTCGTACACCGTCCGCTTGCTCGCCTGGCGGCCCTTGAGGAGACTGTGCAGGACGCTGATGGCAAAGTCGGCCTGGACCTCGTCGGGCGTCCAGCGCGACATGAGCGAGTTGTAGGCCTTGAAGACCATCTCGGGCGTGGCGCAGCGGTCAAAGGCGCGCAGCGCCCACATGACGAGCCACACGGAAATGTAGAGGCCCTCGGTGCCGTCGTCGAGGGCCTTGAGCAGCGCGGCCCAGATGCTGCGCAGGCGCTCGACGCTCCAGTCGGTGTACATGCCGCGGGCGCCGCCGTGCAGCGCGAAGCCCTGGAAGAGCGCCTGGAAGATGGAGCCGTGCAGGGGGATGCCGAGGGCCTTCATGTCGTCGAGGTAGCGCGTGACGGCGGGGAGGCTGCCGAGGCGGCAGGCGTGGTGGTTGATGAGGACGCGGAAGGTGGCGAGGCTGGGGCGGATGGGCACGAGCTCCTGGTGGGCGGCGCGCAGGTCGTCGTTGTGGCGGTTCGCGTGGGCCAGCATGACGAGCACGTGCGACAGCATGCGCTGGGACTTGTAGTCGGTGCCGCTGGGAAACGGCGGGTCGCCGGCGGCGGCCTCCGAGGACAGGACAAAGCTGCCGCGCGAGCGCGACGAGGCCGGCTTCCCCTTGCTCCGTGTCGGTGTCGGTGTCGGTTTCGGTTTCATCTCGAGGACGACCTCGCCCTGCTCGTCTTGCTGCTGCTGCCGCATCCGGTACCGCGGGTGCATGCGGGTGTAGACGCGCTCGGCGGCGTCCTCCTCGCCGCAGCGCAAAAAGCCCGCGATGACGCAGTTGAGCACGACCGTGTCAATCATCTCGCCCGCCTCGACCATCTCGTGGAAGGCGGCGCGCATGCCTTCGGCGTCCATGCGGAGGCCAAAGTAGTGGATGAGGCTGACGTGGTGGTAGCGGTTGAAGCGCAGGCCGCGCTTCAGCATCTCCTCGTAGATCAGCTCGGCGAGCGTGAAGTTGTGCGACTTGGAGGCGACGTCGAACAGGACATTGAACGTCACCTCGTTGCCCCGGATGCCCGCGTCCTGTTCCATCTCGCGCCACAGGTTGATGACGGCATAGTTCTCGGTGGACGTCGTCCAGCCGGTGTAGCGGCCGGCAAAGGCCATGGCCGCGTTCCACTCGGCGCGCAGCAGCGGCAGGCCGCAGTCCTTGATGTCGGCGACGACGGCAAAGAAGCGCAGCATCGACTTGGCGTTCTTGCGCTCCTCCATGTTGAGCGACCGGAGCATGTCGTGGCGCAGTGCGTCAGGCACGTACGACATGCGCTTGCCGGGCAGCCGCAGGTACGACTGGTAGACGAGCTCGGCCGGGCAGGCGCTGGGATCGCGGATCCGCATGGCCACGTCGCTTTGGAGCGCGTGCAGGGCCTGTTGGGTCTCCACGTCGAGGTTCTGCACGTCGGCCCAGGTCATGGCCGTCTCGGCGCCGGCGGCGTCGTCGTCCACGACGCTCAAGTCGCGGTCGTCAAAGGCCTCGTTGCGCCGCCGGAGATGCGGGTCTTTCAAGTGGGTCAAGTAGTCGTTGACCGAGTGGCCGCCGAGGGGCGGGCGGACGAGCGCAAGCAGCTCCTCCTTGCTGACGCGCATGGACTCCGGATACGGCTCGCCGTCATGGCGGAAGCTGTCATAGGCGTCAAAGTGGCTGGAGTCTCTTTGGTCGGGGAACGGTGCCGGCGCGTTGTCCATGTCGTCGTCATATCGATTCTGGCCAAAATTGATGCCATCGACGCGAGGATTGTCGTAGTGAAACGTGCTCGATCGGACGTCGTCGTGGCGCGAGCCGGTTAGGAATTCTTCGTATTGGATATCGTCGGGGTTGAACATCTTTGTGGGAGGCGTGCTATCGGAGCCTGTGTCTTTGGGGACGGCGTCTGCGGGGACGATGTCTTCGAAGGGGTCATGGTAAGGGTTTGTGTCGTGTGTGTTATGAGTGTCATTGGTGTCATTGGTGCTGTATGTGTCGCGAGATGGTGTGTTCCTGGACTGCAAGTCGTCAGAGTAGCTGTCGTGTGAATCGATGTCGCTGGACTGTGGGTCTTCGCTGGGGTGGGCATCAACGTGGCGACTATTGTGAACCTCGTCCCCGGGCACGCTGTCTACACCGTATTCCCTTGTGAACTCCTCGGCAAAGGCTTGCGGCGACAGGTGGTCTGTCCTGGACGACGGCGTGGTCGCATACGCCGAGGTCCAGGCCGACTCGGAATCGCGGTCATTATAATCCTCTTCGTACAAGCTGTAGAGCTCTTCGTCTCGGGTGTCCATATCGGCAGCTCTCCTCCTCCCGTAGATGTCGCGACTATGTTCCGACCTGCTTCCGTGGCCGCTGGTCTGACTTTGCGGCGTTGTCGTCCCCCGGTCGCTCTTGATGTCGGGCGCGCCCTCGGTAAATATGTCGTCATACTCTTGCGAGGCCGGCTGGCTGGCCGTGGCTGCGGACGTATGGCCGGACCGTCTGTGCTCCAGGCTGCCCCGCGAGCATCGCGTGGTCCGTTCGACACGGCGGCATGCCGATGCATAGAAAAGCATGGCCCTTTGCGTTGCTGGTGTCTGCCACGAGGCGCCGTTCCAGGCCGGAGGAAACAGCATCGGCAACAGCGTGCCAGAGGCCGGGTCTGCGGCACCCACGGGGGTGATCCAAGACGTTGTCGTCGTCGTCCGCGATCCCCCCTGTCGTGGCCGTCGACTCTGCTCATGGATGCAGCGTGGCGGCGGCGGCCGGCCGGAAACAGGTGCCGTCGTCGGAAGAGGCGTTCGGGCCGAGAGGACCGCGCCACAGACGGACCTGTCGATGCGGCGTGAGGCCTTCATGGGCTGTTCGTCATGGCTGCGTCATTAGGCTGCGGTAGGATGTGCGTGGTCGGGAGCCGGGACCGGTCGTGCAGTGTCGTATGCCGTGTCGTGGGTGCAGATATTTTGCCGTTGTTGATAACGGCTGTAATTGCTGCGCGAGATGAAAAAAAGCATCACTATAGTGCAGCTACTTGCTAGGCGCTGTGGGGTGCCTCTATTGCCAAATTTGGGGGCTTTATCTTATCGCGCCCAAAATTTACAGTGGAGTTGGATAGTCGGATTGCTGCAAACTGGACCATTTCGTCGCTTTATGCATCTAATCGGTATGGCGAGAGCTGCCGAAAAAAATTAGCGACTGTTTCTTTGGCGCAAACCACGACGTCCAACTGCAGTCTGCCAGCAACGAATCCGACGACACGCTGACGCCCAACATACCGCGACGAGGGCTGGACGAGCTGAACAACCGATCCGAGAATCTCTGACAGCAACTGCTGACGCCAATTGGCCAACCCCGACGGCCTTTTCTTGCCGACCTTCTCTTATCCTCCGTCTCCTCTGCTTTCTGCTCCGCCTTCTCCTCCACACGCATCGCCACGATGGGCCGGCAATTCCGGGCCCTGCGCGTCGCCGACGTCGTGCACCAGAACCTGTCGAGCACCATCAACAAAAACCACAAACCGGTGGCGCCGCCGTGGCTCAAGGCGGTCGAGACGATCCCGCCGGCCGAGGTGCTCACGCGGCCCATCCCCGTGGCCCTGCAGCCGCCCAACCCGCGCCTGCGCAAGCCGCGGCGGACATACCGGCCGCAGAAGATTACGTACGAGGAGGACGAGCTGCGGCAGACCTTTTTTAATGACCACCCGTGGGAGCTGGCGCGGCCGCGTGTTGTGCTGGAGATGGACGGCAAGGACGCGCAGCGGTACGACTGGAGCAAGGGGCTCTACCAGCCGGGCCTGGCCCTGTGCGGCGAGTGGTATGTTTTCTGTGGTGGTGGTGCCTTTGTCATCCCCCATCCCCGCCCTCCGCGTTGTGGTCACGAAACAAACACTAACTTGGAACAGCGTCGTGCAACGGCAAATGTGGCTGATGAACGCGGGCATGACCAAGGAGCAGGCGTACGACGCGGCCCGGCGCGAGTTCTACGCGCTGCGGCACAGAGAAGAGGTGGAGCGCCGCGTCGCCATCGAGGAGGCCCGCATGATGGGCGGCTACTTCAAGGCCCCGCTGCTGGTGGAGAACATGAAGCGCGAGGACCGCCGGTTCCAGGGCTGGAAGAAGTGGGCAGCGCGCATGATCGCAAAGGCCGAGGCGACGCGCGGCCAGGCGTACACGTCCTTTGGCGAGGAGACGTCGGGGATATTGGGGCCCATGCCCGTCGAGAATACGGACAGCGCACCAATAAAAGAGTAGGAGACTGGGGGGGAAAGGGGTGAGGGGGGGGCAAAAGGAGACACGACGAGTCGACAGAATGGGCACGCGCACGGAATGGAGATTGTGGCCGTGGCCTGTGCATATTAGCCATCTCACAAAGGACCACTGTACCAGTGTAGCATTTATATCGGTATCAGACGTTTCATTGCTCGTTTTGTCTACATGTCTATGTGTTGCTGTTCTACAACCAAATAGCTCCCTAGACCAACAGCATATGTCATGTCAAATCGTGATGGACCCAGCGCCGTTCCGGCCAACTCGTCACGCCTTCGTCCGCCCCAGAGACTTGCGGATGCCGAGCAGGTTGCCGTGCTTGGCGACGTCGCCGACGAAGCGATGGCCCGTGTTGGCCGCCAACCGCTCGTGCTGCACCACAAACAGGTCGGCCATGCGGCTGTAGTGGAACAGCTTGCCCGTCAGGCTCAGCGTGCTGACGTGCGCCCAGGTCTCGATGAACAGAACGCTGCAGCGGTTGGTCGGGACGATGTACAGCATTTTGAGCAGCACGGCAACCAAGCACACGATAAAGCCCGTGCCGGGGCCGTTGGTGACAATCAGGTTGGGGTACGTAAAAGCGTTTGCGTCGTTTGCGTTCTGTGCGTTCGCTGTGCTCTTTGTGCTTTTTGGATTGCCCCCCGTCTCCTGTCTTGGCGGACGTACAAGAGCTTGCACAATCGACAGCGCGCTCTGCAGCGCCGACAGCCACGCCGTGTACAGCGGCTGATGCACCCGCCGCGCGCGGACAACGTGCACAACGTCCCACGAGCCGCCCGGCGCGACGCCGTTCTCGTCGACGGGAAACGCCCGGCTGATCAGGCCTTCGAGCCGCGCGACGGCGTTGACCGAGTGGCGGTCGCCCGACGTGACAAGATAGCGCCGGTGGCAGCGCGGGTTCGGCCGGAACTGCTGCTTGATCATCTCGCACAGCTCGCCCGTGTGTCCGCCCGAGCCGAGGACATACAGGACGTAGGTTGCGGGCATCTGGACGCCGTCGGGCACAGGGCCTTGGCGAGCGGCCTTCCACGCCTCGCCCATGGCCGCGCGTTTGCTGCGCACCACGGCCACGTACCGTGCCTAGGTCGCGTTAGACACAGACATACAAGACATGGAAAGAGATAATGGGATTGCCATGGACGCACCGCGGCCAGCAGCAGAATTGCAGTGAGCAAAACAGTGCCGACGAGGAGAGCCTGGAAAAGAGTGCCCATTGTGTGTGATCGTCGCAGTTTTTTTTTTTCTTGATTAAATGGCACAGGCTCTTCTACACAGGCTCAGTATACCTGCCGTCCTCGGATGAGGGATGGTGTCGTGACGGCACCTCTTTGTTGTAAACAGAGTATTAAATTGACAGGTTAACCGTTTAGCTTCAAACAAAACGTTGGGGCCACTGCAGCGACTAATACAGGGGTGTCAATCGGGGTGTGGTGGCGACCCACTTTCAAAAGCTTAGCGCCTGACCGCCCGGCAGTATTTACTTTCTTGCTCTCTGTGAGCTCTGTCTAGGGCATCCAACAGACACAAAGCAACGCTCGAGACACGAAAGCACACGGCAGAATAACAAACGGCAACGCAGCAACCAACCACGCGCCACCGGCCACGCGAATCGAGGCGCGACGCTGCAGCTGTGTTTTGACGACTGCTTTCGACAGCGGGCGAGGGTAAATCAGCACATGTCGGCAGCAGGAGAACACCAGGAGCTACGCCAATTGAGGTCGAACAGTCTCGTCCTATGATTCGAATCCGACATCGTCATTGGCATCACCATCGTCATCACCACCGACAGCCCCCTTTGCCTCGTCACAGCCGGCCGCCATGGTGCGACTGCGGCGAGCTCGTTACCTGAGCTGTTTCTACTGTGGCCGCCGGTCGTCGAACGTCTACGACAGCAGCGTGCGCCAGTTTACCTGCTCCAGCTGCGATGCGACAAACTACTTGGACGAGGTGGGCCGCGCTTTTCACAAATGACTTTGGATAGAAGACATGGAGTCCGTACTGACCATGCAGAACGGCGATATCACCGACCCTCCTACGTCCACGACGGCCGCCGCCGAGACGGCCACCACCTTTTTTGCATCCGGTCCCGAGCCCTTCCACGACGGCTTTGGCAGCCCGGACAGCGGAAATGGAGGCCAGGCCGGCGTCTTTTGCAAGACCTGCCTCAAGAACCAGCATCTGTTCATCTCGTCGCTGGCCCAGTACTTCCCCTCCGACCCCAACCACCCAGACACCCCCGAGCTCGAGCGCACGTACTTTCGGTTCCGCCAGGGCCTCGAGCAGCGCTATCCGCAAGTCTGTGCCGACTGCGAGCCGCGCGTGCTCCAGCGCATCCGCGACGCGGGCTACACGGCCAAGACGGACCACCTGCGGCGCATGGTCGACTACAGCCGGCAGGTACGGCTGACGCGGGCCACGCCGCTCGACGCCGTCCACGGGCTGGGGCGGCGGCTGTGGTGGGCGGGCCTGCTGCTCCAGATCCTGTGGCAGGCGGGCGTCCTGGGGGGCTTCTGGCTTCCTGCGGCATCGCCTGCCAGCACCGACGACCTCGGCATCGACATCGACAGCGACGCCATTGTGGATGACTCGGGCGCTTTTCAGGCGGCGAGCCACCGTCCAGAACCGGCGACGGCGACGGCGACGGCGACCGCGCTGGTCCTCGTCGAGCCGTTGCTGCGTCTGCTCGTCTGTCAGACGGGCTTTTTGCGGTCAGCGTGCATGGCCGCCACGCTGGCCAGCTGCTGGTGGAACCCGTTCTTTGCGCAGACCGTCCGTGGCTTCACGCGGCCCTTGACCGGCATCCCGACCTGGTACGCCCACCAAGCGACGATTGTCCTTGTGCGGCTCCTGCTCGCCAAGGTGGCCGCCTACCAGGGATCGCTTGCACTGTCCGGTGGGACAGACGGTAATACAGAGACCCCAGCACTCGCAGACACCCCAGCACTCCCGCCCACCGTCGCCGGCGTCCACGTCGTGGCGGCTCTCTTCATCTTCTACCTCTACACAGTTGCGCCGCGCGCGATCCGCAAAGACGTGCGGCCGCTCTTTGCCAAGCTGCCGGAGACGCCGTTGACACCACAGCGAGCGGGCGTCACGGCCGCCGAACCGCAACAGCACCAGCGGCGCGGGCTCGACACGCTGTCGGACGTGCTCGACGAGATCTCGGCGACACCCCAGCGGCTGACACCAAGGATGCAGCAATCCAGTCCGCTGGCACGCCATGACACCGACATAAATGGCTGGCAATCGTCGCGGACGGCCTATGCGTTACCGCATGAACACACACAGAATGGATTCGGCAGCCGCAGTGGGTGGCAGGCTGGGGTCCATGCGGAAAACCACGGGTCAGCACCTTGGTCGCAGGAGCACCAGACATATGGTCAGGCTGCGGCTGACGTCGATGAGATGGACTGGACGCCCACCCAGCCATCGCCGTCCCCGCACCGCGCTTTCAACACGTACGAACCCGGCGCCAGTCGGTTCGGCGAGGGCTCGTCCCCGTCGTCAGCCGGCGCCTTTAGCCAGACGCCCGTCGAGGCCGATCGTGGGCCGTTTTGGTACAAGGTGCCGCCGGCGCCGACGAGCATCGCCCAGCGCATCTTCAACCGGCCCAATGCGCCGCGCCTTGTGCAGAAGGGGGCGCTGGGTGGCAACGGCGACGGAGCGGGTGCCGACGCGTACTTTGGGCAAAACGACAGCCAACGCGGCGGGGCGCTCGATCTTGGGTTCCAAGGCCCACGGGGGGCGGCATCGTCGTCGGTCGAGTTTGCCCAGCCGTCCTTTTTCGCAGAAGACATTGTGCCGAAGAATACGAACAAAGACCAGGTTCGTGGCCGCGGGGGTGGGGGCGGGGGCCGGGACGGTGCAGACAACGACGACCCGGGCAGCTACCTGTCAGACCTCTTTAGCCAGGCCTTTACGCTGGGTTCTGGCGGCGCGACAGAGGACGGGCCGGGTGGCGCGTCGCAGTCGTATGGCAGGGATGGGCGACAGGGAGGAGCCTCTATGCGTCGTCCATGGCCTGCGTCGTCATCGACGTACTCTGTACCCGGCGGCCACCACCACGCCGCCTTCCTGGGCCGTGCTGCCTCGCTCCTCACGACGCTGGCCTCGCTGGCTGCTGTCTACTGCCTGCAGGACATTGCAGGTGGCGCCACCACTCATTCTGGCACCCCTTCTGGCACCGACGCCCTGGTCGTGCAGTACATCCAGCCGTACGCGCGTCTGGTGGAGACGTCCACGGTCGGCCTTTGTGCCGTGCTGGCGCTGTCCCGCACGACCGAGTCGGTCACACGCTGGCGCCGTGCCAGCCATCAGGGTGGTGGAAGGTCCGCCTTCGCTGCACTCGTTGGCCTCTTCCTCGGCCTCGCCAGCCTGGCGCTGGCGGCCTGGATGGCCACGCGAATGTGGGCGATGCTGCAGGCGGGGCAGGCGCTGGTTGTGCCAACGGCCGCTGTCGAGGACGCCGAGTACAGCGGCGAGACGTATTATGAAGAGACGTACGGCTGGCTGGACAACATCTACGGCGCCGAACAGCAGACACAGCAGCCACAGCAGCCGGTCCACGCGCCCACGCGTCCGTGGCCGTGGTGGCAGCTGGCCTCGCTGCACGGCACGGTGCTGGCCCACCAGGCGTGGAACCTGCTCGTGCAGTAATGCGAGAAAAGGGGGCCAGACGCAGATATACCACGGCTCTACTTTGAGGCAGCATATTGGGGGTGTTTTCTAGGGCTTCTTTATTGGTGCATTTATGTACATTGTGTGTATTTTTTCTCACGTCGCATAGCGTTTGGATTGTGGGTGTCCAGAGAAGACAGCCATCATATTTGGCCATTTTATAATTTTGCATCATGAATCTATTGACGCTCGCTGCGTGTCTGTCCACATTGTCTATTTTGAGGCGCTGCTTTTTACTCTAGCAACGCCCTATTCCCCGAGATAATCACCGCTCGACGGTTCGCGCAACACGACTGGCAATTCGCAATTCACCTTTTGCATCTCCGACTGCTGGCGCCCGGGTATTTATTTGTGGCCCCTGTCTTGGCTTTCGGTCGCCGTAGGCAAAGAACATGGAATATACTCCGTACGAGCACACGGAAACGACGGGAGCCATGGTGTGCTCAGTTCCGGAAGAGTATGCGTTGCTGGGGATCCAAGTACGAAGTGAGTCTGTTCTTTTTCTCCCGACATATGCTATCCGTTGTCCTACTCTGATTCATCCCAGGAGACGTGGAAGATGGGACACAGAATTATGCATATGATTTATATAAAATGACCCTGGAGGACGGTGTTTCTGGTTGCTCCCTGCCCGGCCCCCGCCACCCCTGCTTTTGCATATCTACTTTCTCTGTTGTGCAACTTGGCCGTGTGGGTTCTGTCTCTGTCCTATTTTCTGTCCTTTGTATCTGGTTCCGTGGAGACAGCAGAGACATAGAGACAGAGAAACAAAAAACAGAGAACAGAAACAGAGTTAATAATTAATAATTAAATAGTAAATAATAACAGGGATATCACTGTATGTACCCTGGCCCTGATGTTTTATATGCGCCCCAGGGCAAACGAGCTCGCCCCGGAACCCAAGTGGCGATGCTCCGGTTTTGTGGTACGGGAAGTGTCCTGCTGCTCTTATTCTTTGTCGTCGTGCAGCAACGGGAATGGACAACCTTGCAGGGTTTGCTCCTCCACGTTCGCCCAGACCAGATGGCTGTGGCTTGCGTGATTGTTGCTCATCGGCATGCGCATCGTTTCTTTTGCGATGCTGCCTGTAGCAACAGCATTATTGAGCCTCGCAATATACCAGTGTGCCAATGAATGTCCATTACGTTCGCCCCCAACCCTCTCTCCTGTGTCTAGCCTTGTGTTGTTTCACGGCGGTCACACAGCATCCACCAGCCTCCACCAGCAGATGGCTCTGTTTGCGTGTCGTACGCAGCAGCGGCAGCAGGGAAAGGTGAGGAGGATGCTTGGCCAGCCAACGAAAACGACAGAAACACGGAAGCACAGGAAAAGCAATTCACCACAGCTGCACGGGACATAAACAACAAAAGCGAGACATGCACCGGGGGTCCAGGCAGACAAGCACAGGGACGCGCGGTGTTTGGCTGTCGTCGCCTCGTTTATTCTCGTCGCTGGGTATTAAAGGGACAGATATGCGGGCCTTCTCCCTTCTCCTTTCACGTTTGCTCTCGTCCCTCTTCACCTTTTTTTCTTATCTCGCTCCGCTGTCTTTACATTCCGCTCTGTACACTACACAAGCACCAAAAAGTCACTCGTTCAAGCGTTTTGATTTATACTACGTCCCCAACGTCCATCCTTTTCTCACATCTCACACCATCACACTCGCTCATACAACATTTACAATGGCTGCAATCAACGGCGGATTTCCCGGTACCTCTGCTTGGGGCCCCAACGGCGGGGGCGACGGCCACGGCAACGGCAATGGCTGGGGCCCATCCGGCACCCGTCCGGCCGGTTGGGGAGGGCCGTCGTCGGACTGGGGTCCGTCGGCGAGTGGTGCCTGGGGCGGACCCTCGGGCCACTCCGGTCCGGGCGGATGGGGCCCTTCCCACGGTGGTTCCGGCTGGGGCCCAACCGAGTCCGGTGCCTGGGGTCCGTCCGACTCGGGCGCCTGGGGCCCGTCGTCGACCGGCTGGGCGGCCACCACAACGCCCACGACGACGGCCGTTGTGGTGACGACGACCCCCGTGACGACGTCCGTGACGACGTCCGGGCACACGTCGGAGGAGACGTCGCTGGGCCCCGTGTCTTCGTCGTCGACCTCGTCAACCGCCTCGACGCTGACGACGTCCAAGACGTCCACGACGTCCACGTCGTTTGTCAACACCACGTCGTCCGTGACGCATCCGCCGACGTCGTCGCTCCCGCATCCGCACTCGCACACGACGTCGGCCAAGACGACCACGGCCACGACCACGTCGCGCCCCTCGAGCTTCGTGAGCACGACGACGAGCGCGGGCCCCACGAGCGGCTCCACCCACCCGGCGGCCCCACGGCCGTCGTCGGGGGCGGCCGGGATGCGCCAGGGCGGCGTGAGCGCGGCGGGCGTGGCCCTCTTCAGCCTGGCTGTGGCGGGCATGCTCGTTTTCTAAGTTTGGCGTCGTGAGACGCGCACATGTTGGCATATATTTAGGCGAGGTGCAGGAGACAAGAGATATTTGCGAGGGCTGGTGGGTTCGCCAACGATGGCTCTAATAATAGTATCGAGGATATAGGTCGAAGCGGAAGTACGAAAGCTGCGAGTTTTTGGTAGTTGCTGGATTCGTTGGATTCCTTTATTCGTTTATTGTTGGATAGTGAGGCATGGAAACGTGAATGTGGACCGTCGGTACCGTGGACTGAGCAACGGCGCCATCCCAGAGAGATCAATATAACATAGCACGCAGACAGAGCACTCAGCAGAGTGTGCACAGCATATATGCACATAGCTTCGTAATCAGGAACAATGGCAGCACAGCACAAAATTAAGAAGCACAAAAGAAGTAGGGGGACGATATTGCACTCAGAACTTCAGGGGTAATGAAAAGAAAGACACGTAGACGAAGGCGACAATAAAATTAACTCAAATGTGTCACGAATTGTCTTGAGCGTAGATTTGTCCAGAAGGCCACAGTTTCCCACATGGACGAGCAAGCCTCAAATCAATCCGTGCAGCATCATTATCCGGGCCCGAGTCTGTAGGTGCTCATGCATGTCGTGGTCCAAATATCACATATCCGTGTCGATGCTCGATGCTCAATTTTCTCGGGTGACGGCACAACTGTCCCGCTGTTCACAAATAACAATTCAATCACGAGCATGTTATCGTCGGCGCACGATCTCGCCTCTGTATTAGAATTGTAGAATGCCGGGAAGACTGGAAGAACGGCGCGGAACTGTCCAGTTTATTTTACGTGATAACAGGTGGCGTGGCTGCGCGAGCCGCCTTACCAGCGCTGCCGTTTGGCAGTCACCGCTGGTCTCACCGCTCCCTGCCGCTAATGCCCCCAGGTTCCCTATCAGTTGGTGTCGCTTTCCCCGGTTTTTCCCACCGCTAGCGATATCGGGCACTGGAGGGGAGGGCCTAGAGCCGCCTAGACTGCCCTAACATGCTGCTTCCGCCAGCCAAGCCATTGGCATTCATAAACGTTATCTTTCGCCTCGTGGACTGGTGGGCGGTTTTGGCCTTTGCCTTCTGACTCTTTCACCATCTACGCCACAAAAACAAACAACAGACGACATACAGGAAACGGGAACAACAAACATCCCCGTGCACGGCACATCCACGGTTGCATCGCACTCCCACCAGCTGTCTCTCCCATTCCCACTCTCCTCTCCACACAATGGCCGACAAGACCCAGCCGTGGAAAGCCGCTTGGCCGGCCGCCGAGTCGCATGTCTCCAGTAGCAGCACGCCCGCTGTCGAGTACGGCGTCGCCAAGGGCGATGTGGCCGTCGTCGACGGCACGGCCGCGAATGTCAAGCCGTCGGCACGAGTTGCCTCTGAAAGCGCCGAGAAGACGCAGCCGTGGAAGGCCAGCTGGCCCGGCGCAACCGCTGCCGGCAGCACAAGCACAAGCAACGGCAACGAATACGGCGTGGCCAAGGGCGACACAGTCGTGGTGGACGGCACGGCGGCCAACGTCAAGCCAAGCTCGCGCAAGACGGTGCGTGTTGTGCGGCAATGAAGGAGTGGGCGAGGAGCGACGGTGCGGAATGGCAGGGAAGTCGATGGCAGAGAAGTCGATGGCAGAGAAGTCGATGGCAGAGAAGTCGATGGCAGAGAAGTCGATGGCAGGAGATGACAATGTCCCGACATCACCTATAATGATATGACGATCGGAGGGACGGCTGTACTATAGACGAAAATCAAAGGAGACAGACAGCAATGACGGGACAGGCGGACGGTATATGACCACAGACTTTATCTGCTCACCCGCTCCTGATATGATTGTGGTCAGACGGATTCGTATTTTTGCGTATCATACGAATGGGTCTCCGCGCAACATGTACCAAAGTGATGTTCATTATTCTATTCTCGTCATACAACATACATCATACATCATACGGCCTCGTGCTGTAGACATGATCAGTGTCGACCGTGCCCGTTGAATCGCCCCCTACCAGACCACGAGAATCCTCATCTCGAGGCTCTCACGCCGAAAGTCGTCGTCTGTCGTCAGCGGGTTGTCAAACGCTGCGTGCGGGACGCCCGGCGACGCCCCCTGGGGCTCGCGGCTGTCGGCGTTCTTGAAGAAGACGACCTCGTTCGGCATCTGGTGTCGCAGGTAATACCACGCCTGCCGCGCGTCAAAGTGCACTTGCGTGTTCTCAAACACCTGGTGCCGGTCCACCACGTCGCCCGCCATCGTGTCGCGGGCAAAGTCCACGGTGCGTGCGTCGCACACGGCCAGTGGCCAGTCCACCAACGGGCCGCGCAGCGGATGCCAGGCGCTAGGACGTCAGCGGATGTCGGTATGTTAGGGGAGCAGGGGCAGGGCAAGGGTTAGACAGGGCTGAACAGGGCTGGACAGGCTGGACAGGCTGGACGGGCTGGACCTACTTTACCAACTGCCACCGTCGAGACAGCACGGCATCGGCCTCTGCGCCGTGGGCGGCTCGGATCACCGCCACCGCCCCGGCATGCGTATGGTCAATGTGTGCGCGCGACGCCGGCTGCTGGAACGCATACGGTTCGCCCGTCGACACCGGCCACGCCGCATGCCGCCGCCGCACGACGTAGTCCACCAGCTCCGCCGACTGCGCCCCGAGCGCCGCCCGTACGGCCTCGAGTACGCGCGGCGCATGCGCGCCTTCGATGCGGTCGCTGTGCGCGTAGTCGTCGTAGCCAAGCCCCGGCCCGTCGTCGGCCAGCGTCACCATCCCAAAGCCGCACGCGTCGTACCGCAGGTCCGTCCGCCCCCGCCAGTCGCGGAACGCCACCGTGTGCTCGACGCGCGCAATGTTGGTCTGCGGGATGCCGCTCTCGGGCGCCGGCGTGTACCGCAGCGTGTACGGCTTCTCGTGCGCATACTTGGCCTCGCGCGCCAGGAAGTGCATCCTGCCTAGCACGGTGGTGCCGTTGTCGGCGCCGTCGGCCACAAGCGGCGCGTCACCGGCATCGATGGCCATGGCTGTTGCGTGGTTCGTGTGAGTGTTGCGTGTTGATATGCAGCGTAATTCAGTAGTGAGAAAGCACGGTCTACAGTGGGCAACTAGCGCCACGCTGGGCTACTGTGCCTGGGGAAAGTACGACAGCGCACACACGCACCTTCTTCCTCCGCTGCAGGAAATAAGGCCGATGCCAAGCGTCTTGTGCCGCTTTTGCCTCCATTTGGATGTATCACCGTCAATGCTCACGCAGTCAGTCCCGAAGCAAGCATTTTTCTCAAGTGACTGTTCCGCATCCTGTTACGACTATATATACTCACTTCACACTGCCGTCTTCCACGTACGGCCATAGATATTGGAAAATACGGGATCCCGTCCGCTCTCCCCTAGTCAAACCAATAATCGGCGGATTAGTAGTTGGGTCGGTGACGACCAGCGAATACCCGCTGCTGTACGTTCTTTTTTGTAGATGTTGCAGGTTTATTTACTTTTTTGTCTAACCATTTTCTTTGCCCTTTTCGTTTTGTTTTCTCATTTTTTCCTTATTGTTTCTTCCTCTTTATTCTTTTCTTCGAAATACAGAGGTTTCGATTCTAAATTGAGCTTGCTTTGTCCTTTTTAAAAATAAAATTAAAGAAATCAACGCACGGAATAAAAATTGGAGATAATATTCACCGTTTATGGAAATAAGTCTCCTCCGCTCGAAAGAAAGCAAAACGTAGGAAACTTTACCTCTACTCAGTTTGAAATCAGGATAATGAAAGAAACTGCCTTGCAGATGTTGCAAGATGCTCTTTCCTAAATAGACAGGCCGCTTCTTCTCACTATGCTCCTTCCCAAGTCAACGACATTCTTCATCGCCATTTCCTAATCTGGTAGTAACACATAATCTCGTGATCAAATTGGGCGAAGCCTCAAAAGAGCAAAACAAAAATATCGCTTGCCCAGATTCACATATATGTGAAACACACAAAGCCATACCCCAAGAACGCCATCATACATCGTGAGTCCCATCCCAGCGTCATCTGCCATAACATGCCACAGCCACTACCGTCACTAATACGTCGTCACCTGCGCTGTGCCCCAGATCGACGAGTGGTGCCGTCGCAGTGGCTCGACCACAAATTGCTCCAAGTCCGACTCAAATTTGCTCGAACTCGACTTGAGCAGCTTGATGCCCACGTCGCTGATCACGCGGCACCGCAGACACGCCTCGACCACGCGCTGGTACGCTACGCCAATCTCGTCCTCGATCTCGTTGCTGTTGAGAACGTCCACCGCCGTGTAGTAGTCGACCAGGTCGGCGTCGCTGCTTCCACCGCTTCCGCTGCTTCTGCTGTTGCCACCATAGCCACTATCACCATCACCATCGGCCGCTGCGTCCTTGTCGGTGCGAATGTCTGCCAGCCGCCGGCCCAGCGCCAGCTCGATCAGCGCAAACCCCAGCCGCACGAGCATCGGGTCCAGGTCCTGGAAGGTGCTCCAGAACTTGGACGGCGCAGCCGCCGCTGGTGCCGCTTTCTTGAGGCTCTGCCGCCGCGGCATGTCTAGCGACCAGAACCGCTGCGTGATCATCAGGCTGTGCGACGACGCGTCCCGCGCCACCGAAAAGTTTTGCCACGTCCACGTCTTGTCGAGCCACGCCGTCGGATGGAACTGCAGGATCGTCGCCGCCAGGTTCATCGCCAGCTCCGCCCGCACGCGCCGCCGCTTGCTCTCCGTGCCGCACGTCGTGAGCCACTCCTCCATCGACACAATGGTCAGCGCCGTGTGCTGCCGCGGGGCCCGCACCGTGTACCGTTTGCCGTCGTGGGCGCCGAGCACGCCCTGCAGCTCTTCCGTCGTCGTCTTGGGCGAGCTGGGCGGCGACATGCGCACCGCGTGGATCCACTGGCAGAGGTCCGGGATCGGCGTGAAGTTTTGCACGCCGCGGCTCTCGCTGTACTTGACAAGCAGCGCCGGGTTGTCGCACGGCCGCGCCGACAGGCTTCCCTGCCGCGCGCGGGACCACGTCGACCGGATCCATTCGCTGGTTCGTTAGTGGCAGAGAAAAAAACAACAGGGGCCGTCGACGGCACTCACCTCATCATATCTTCGCTGTCATCTGGCTCCTCGTAGGCCGTCATATCGCTCTCCGTCGTGGCCGACCGCCCGCGAAGCCGCAGATTCGACATGACCCGCGACAGGTCCGACGACTGGAACATCACCATCGTGTCCGTCACCGACAGGTTCGCCTCGTGGCCCGCTGGACAGTTGCACCGGAAGCTCTTGCCGAGCACCTCGTGGAAGCCATTGAAGAACTGGGCGTCGATCCGTTTTTGCCGTTCTTCCTGCAACATGCTCTGTCGGTGCACCGTGTTCGCCGCCGGCTTGGCGTCCGCGTACGCCGTGCTCGAGCACGTCTTGAGCAGCTTGCGCAGCGCCGAGTTGTGGAACGCCAGGTAGTCCAGGTTCTTCTTGATCTCGTCCTTGCGCAGGACCCGCTTCACGTCCCGGAACGACGGCAGCACCCGCTTGGCCACCGGCTCCGTCTTGATCTCGCCGAGGTACCGCTGCAAATTCGAGACCAGCTTGGAGATTTCCAGCACCTCGTGCTTGATGAGCATGCACAACTCCTTGTCCAGCCGGCTCTCCAGCCGCGCACTGAACTCGGCGTCCTGCCACAGGCTCGCAAAGCTCTTGTCGCCGGTGACCAGCCCAATGCGGTCCTTTTCCGACAGGTCCTCGTCGCCCTGCAGCAGCTTGAGCACGCACTCTTTGAAGATGCGCTCCTGCACTTTGATGGTCATGGCCCACCGGCTGGCAGACCCATCTTTGACCGAAGAGTACAGCTCGTTGAGACACCCGACCACCGGCCATAGGGCGAGAGCTAGGCCGATCACCTCCATGCCCGACATGAGGGCAGCGTGGTTTGGTGTTTACACAAGTCTGGATATGTTGTGTTGAATGTCGGTTGATTTTGGCAACGGCTATGACGATACGAACGAATAGGCAAACATGCGGTTGAAAGAGTTTACATGTTCCCAGACGAAACCGAGACACAAGATGCACACATAGCATGTTCAAGCCAAACCATGATAAGGGCAGGTCGCGGACGCTATTTGGGTTGGCACCTGGAAGGTGGTGTGGTGGCCGCTGGGCCAAGCCTTACTTTCCTTCACGCCTGCCGACTGCTTGCTAATTGCAGCCCAAAATGGCACCAAACGTTGTGAAAACAAAACGACACATCAAATCGCCAGGCCAGGCTGACCAACGAGGAGCGAGCAATCCGCGAGCAAGTGAGCAGCGATCTGCTGCCGTCCGAACCAGGGCAAAACGAAATAGCGCTAGAAGGCACCGAAGCTTGGAAGAGAAGGTGCTTCAGTCCCCACCACATCACCACCCTCCCGGGGAGAAACTGGGCACGACATCGGGAACCTTGACCGAGGATCCCAGTGGCAGGCAGCAATGTTACTTGGGCAGTCCTATCCTACGACCTTATCTGGACCGAGCGCTATCTACAAGTCACCTCATCGCTTCTTCTCGAACACAGCCTTAAGAGACCTTGAGCTTCTTCATGCGAGCACGCCGATATAGGACACACCATGTTCTTTGTCCATCCTGACCGAAGCATGAAGTATGGTTTTCTCAGTACAATATGTCGGCAGAAGCTGACCATAGCCCAGGACACATTACTGTTTCTGTCAAGAAATCCAAACAAGAGACCATCCTCGGACAATATGACGGCCCCGCCTCGTTTGGCCAGCAAAGAGGGCAGTGCAAAGCTTAGACCGCAAATGGCCGTCTTGTGGTGCATTCGCTTCCACTAACATGCAGCTAGCAACACCTTCACATCGGAAAAGCGCCCGCTCCCACCACCGTCCGAACAAAGAGCGAATCGGCTGGCTGGTCCGCGTTGGCCTGAAATGCATCCCCACGCCAAGCTAACAGGTGGTCACGCTGGCATGCGTGCGATGAGGCTGAATTCGCCAAAGTCTCCTCTTGTCGACCAAGGCATACCAACACGTCCCCATTCCGCTTGCTTCGATCCGCAGCGATAGTTACCCCGACCCTGTCACCATCAGCTCGCTCAAGAGCCAACACAGAGCCGCACTGCGGAAGTCGATTGGCGAACATGACGGTCGTGCTCGGGCAACATCAAAGGAGGGCAAAGATAAAGAGACACCTGATTGGGGTACGCATTGCCATTTGAAATCAAAACCGCAAAGCCTTGTTCGGATTCCAACGCGGCGAAAGCTGTTGATAGACAGCTAGCGTGGCACCTGCGTAGCATACCAACATCGTGGGCCTGTATCTGTGACCTGCTCGTCGTCGACCGATGCACCAATAGCCACAGAGGACATCACGACAAAGGTCTTTCTTACGACAGCGCATTTGCGTCATTGACGTTTTCGTGTCTCTTCAAAAACCAAGGTGTCATGGATAAGCAAACACACATGTACGATGTGCTCGGCAAGAGGAGGCCGGGTGTCCTAAAGGCTCTTATTGCCGCTCGCTACGAGAACGCGTCGCAAACTTTTAACAAGCTGTGCTCAAATTTCATTCCCTTTGCGCAACTTCTTCCCGAAACAGAAACACAGCACCGGGCTCTCGATGATGCGTTTGCTCGCTTCACAATCTGGGGACATGAGACCGGGGCCGAGGACCACACTCTAGATTACAGGCTGCGCAAGTCAAAAGACCTCCACGAGACGGTGGTCGAGGCACTTCAAGAGCTGCAGGTGTCGCTCGATGAAGGTATGCATGTGCCCTTGAAAACGAATAATTTGTCAGAAAACAACCGACGACTGACTGCGCACAGCCCTGCAACTGCTCGAGGATGAGACACTACAACAATGGTCGAGTCGTGCCACGGATGATGCAGCTGACCGAACGCTACCACCCGTCACAGCTGTCCCAGACAATGAATATGGAACTGCTAGTCGAGATGAGCTGATTCCGGGCACAGTTGACGGGGCATCGCTGGACGACGCGCAGACCGCCGACCTACTTGAGACGCTCTCTGACGTTTTCGACTTCATTGGCGAGCGTGTTGAGAATTTGATTATGCTCGGTCCCAGCCTCGACCGTCCATACCCGCAGGACATTGACACATATTCATCGAGTATCAGCAACACGAGCGACGTGAGCGACCAGCTGGACATTGAGCGCGCAAAGCTCGAGTTTCCCACGGCATCAAATATCCTCAAAACACGCCTTGGCCGTGCCAACTGGAAACGGCGCGTCGCTCAGGTGGTGGTTCAGGAGCAGATCCAGCAGGATGGCAAGGTCCACATCACCAACAAGGGAAGCAAAAAGCCTCATCATCACGATGTTGCCCAGGACGCCTTCAACTTCCAGAAGCCGACGTTGAAGCCGGAGAGACGACAGACAGTGCCGAAAGCGCCCATGTTCCTACCGCTCATGTCCATTGCTGCGAGCAGCGCGGCGCCCTCGGAAACGGCATCCATCTTCGATGCAGACCACACCACGGCACCAAGGCTAACGAGAGCCGAATCTGCGACGACCATGGCGACCATGGCGACTTTCAACTCCAAAAAATTCCAGATGTCGGGCAGCGGCATGTTGGGACAACCACCCGCCAAAGCAGCGCTGTTTCCGCGGCCGCCATTGCAGCTTACCGAATTGCCCAAAGGAAAGACGCAAATGTTCACTTGCAACTTTTGCGGCTACAATCTCGAAGCCGGCGGCAAGATCAAGACAGAAGAGGACTGGAACGAGCACCTCCTCGAAGATCTGGAACCCTACCTCTGCACGTTCGACAAGTGCTTTAGTGCCCAGGAGACCTACGCACAGCGCGACGAGTGGTACCGCCACGAGCTGGAGTCGCACCGCATCAAAAAGACGTGGCCGTGCCCTGCCTGCATGAAGGAGTTTGACACCAAGAGCGAGGCGACCGACCATCTTGTGCAGACACACTGCAGGGAGCTCGACGACGAAAAGGAGGTGGCCATGATGAAAGCCATGCTGCGGCAGACGCTCTCTGGCCAACATGTAGGCACGCAGATCTGCCCCCTGTGCGGCGACAAAGTCGAGGCTGCCGCCTGCAAGGACCACATCGGACGGCACCTCGAGTACTTTGCGCTCCTCGCCATTGCGAACGAGGACGCTTCAGAGGAGGACGATTCTGACGACATCTTTTCGCAAAGCGACGACGCCATGTCCGAGCGCGGGCGAAAGGAGTTCGTTCTCAACACGTTTGTCACCGAGCAGTTCAAGCTGAACCTGGAGCGAGGAAAACAGCCGCCCGATCTGTTCATGGACGGCACGGAAAGCCGGCTGGACCTGTTGGACGATATGTCAGACTACGACGGCTCGAAAGACTCAGAGTCGCGCATCGATGGCGGTCACGGCGAAACGCGGCAGATGCTTATCGATCGCATGTTCCAGACGGGGAGCACCTATGGAGCAGCAGCGCAAAAGACGGCGGTCGGCCGCGCCGCTGAAGTCTTGGAGCGCGATACGCCGACGAGGCGGATGACGACATCGACGACCAATAGCCAAAAGACACGGCAAGCCTTGCAGTCGGCTGCGAAGCCACCGTCGTTGGCCTCGTCCACGGAAAAGATGCCTTTGCTGCGCACGTTCGCATCGCCACGCAATTCAGATTTCATGGGTCGCGACAAAGAGCTGGTCAATTTGTACAAGATTCTGTCCGAACCTGGCCGGGTATGCGTCGTGAGCGGCGAAGGCGGCATGGGAAAGACGGCGCTCGCCGTCGAGTACAGCTGGCGCTTTGAGCAGAGCTATCACTACATCTTCTGGGTGCAGGCGGAGACGCCCGTCGGATCGAGCGACACCTTCTCGCAGATCGCGCAGCAGCTGCAACTGGCCCCCGACGGCACCGACCAGGATACACTGGTCCGGCTGGGCCGCGAGTTTATCGAGCAAATCAAGGACAGGCGCTGGCTCATGGTCCTCGACAACGTGGACCGCTGGGAAGACATCGACGCGTACATGCCCAACAAGACATCCGCCACGCAAGGCTCCATCCTGATCACGACACGGCACGAGAGCCTGACGGCGCCGTCGCGGCCTGTTAATTACTACCGCATCATGCTCCAGGAGCTGAACATCGAAGAAGGCCGGAAGCTTCTCATCTCTGGGCTCCCCGAAGAGCTGCGGCCCGAAGAAATGTCGCTGCGTGATCCTGAGTACAAAGTGGCGGGCGAAATTGCCGGCTTAATCGGGCTACCTCTTCTGATTGTCTACGTTTCGGGGTACATCAAGAAGTCGGGGTGTACGCTCTCGGAGTTCTGGGAGTATTGGAACGAGTGGCGGCCCAACGCCTGGATGAGCGCCAACACCACGCCAGGAGAACGCCAGGAGCCCAGCACTGCCGGTCGCGAAAGCGTCCTTTACGTCGCCCTCCGCGATCTGAGTGCAGACGAGATGAAGCTGCTCAAGATTATGGCCTTCCTCGACAGCAACGGCATCCAGCGCGAAGTGTTGGAGTGGAACAACCTAGACCAGCCGGGGCCGCCCTATCTCAAAAAGAGCCGGTACGTATATGACTCGCCTCCCACATCGTGTGCAAGAATGTCTTTCTAACAGCTTTTTACCGCAGTCTTCGTGTCATCGTCAGCAAGCTTAAAAGCCAGAGCATTGTTACGGAGAGAGAACAGGGTGGCCGCGAGATCTACACTGTGCACCGTTTGTTGCAGTCGAAGCTGCTGCAGGACATGAATGCAAATCGAGATGAGCGAGACACCATCTTTGGCATCGCCTACGAGCTGATCCGGAACCGCCTTCCTCGGCCGTCACTGGACACGCCGGAGCAGGCCAAGTGGAACGCGTTCAAGGAGTACCTTCCACATGTGCTGAGTCTGCAGAGGGCCTATGCCGACCCGCTGTCCATTGTCAATGTGAAGCCGTTCCTGGGACTGGCGGAGCTGTTCAAAGACGGCGGTGTCCTGCTGTGGCAGCGGTACATCCATGGCGACGCACTGAGACTCCTCCGCTCTGCCGAGCGGGTCTTGGACCAGCTTCCACAAAGCAACGAAAACCTTCGCTCCGAGATCAACATCACCATCAACCTGCTCCTCCAGTACTTTGGCATCAGCCACCGAAAAGAGATCAAGGAGCGGTCCGCCAAAATCCTCGAATACCGCGAGAGCATGCTGAAGCGACGGCTGCCGGAGAGCATCACCAACGAGGACAAGCTCGAGCTGAACAACGCGCGAGCCGACTACGCCAACACACTGCTTCAGTTCAACGACTTCCGGAAGGCCGAGCCCATGTACGAGGCCTGCTTGGCCGTCTACACGGACATTGGCAAGGCCGAAGACGGCGGGACCGCCTTTGCCATTGCCAAGCTGCACCACCACCTGGCCTACTGCAAGATGTACAGGCGGCGGTTCGACGAGGCGCTGGCGCTGAGCAAGAAAGCCGTGCGCATCATCGAGAGCGTCAGCGACATGGCCATGGCGCTGCGGTACCGCTTCGACCTCGCCTGCATCATGCTGCAGTCGGGGAATCTGCCGCAGGCGCTCGACATGCACCAGGACATTCTCAAGGCCCGTCTCGGCTTCCAGGGCCGCGCCAGCTACTTTACGCTCCAAAGCCAGTACGCCGTCGCCGCCCTGTGCCACTACCTCGGCCGCCTCGAGGACGCCGAGATTCTGATGCAGTCTGCCCTGAGCAAGGCCGCCAGCCGGGGCGGCAAGAACTTTTGGCCCGATGCCGCCGTGGCGCGCACCAAGTACCATTTGTCCATGATTATGGCCGAGCGCATCCAAGTCGATGGTGAGAGCGAAGAGGCAGCAACGAAACTCCGCGACGCGGCCCGGAAGCTGGCCTTTGAAGCCAAAGACGTGCTGTCGCGCATGCTGCCCTACGATCCAGACACCATCACCGGCGTGCGCGAGGAAGACACGTTGGCACTGTTTGATCATCTGCAGCCCGTCTTTGGCGGCCGCTTTACAAGCACAAAGCTGCTGGGTTACGTGTCGCATGAGGAGGAGTAGGAGGGATGGACAGCATTGATTTTTACGACGACGACAATCCAGGCAAGCATCTCATACGCGGTCTCGACGTCTCAGAACGAAGAAGGACAGTGTCCTCATTATCGTATCGGAAGAACTAGGCAGAAACTCTGACGAGATACACTGCAAACCCGCTTTGTTTGCTGCGAGCATAGGCAGGACAGCACAAGGAGGTCACAATTATGTGCAGGGGTCAAACGTAGGATAGCATTGGATAAACACGGTGAGATAAAAGCTGGTTCAATAGAATCAAGGAAAATAATTACACCATTTATTCCCGCCCTGGAATCGAGACAACGACGATACCCCCACGGGGTTGAATGTGACCATGAAAATCACTGTGGCGAATGTAGTCAACTGGCAGGTGACTCGATCTGTCTCCGATGGCGGAGAGATATGTTTGAAGGTGTGTGTAGAACAAAAACAAGAAAAAAAGAAAAGAAAATATGAGAAATGGGAAAAGGGAGATGACGTCGGTACATACAGAAGTCGGAGGTTGAATAATGAAACCATGACAGGACATGAGATGCTCATCACATTGTAGCAAAATAGAAGTGAGCTCGAAATATCCAACGTTCTGCTTTGCTTCCCGAGTGCAAACTGGACATAGAAGAAGAAAAAACAACCCTTTCGAAAGGCGGATGTGATGTGCAGATCGAAAAGGTAAAACCGTGCTGGGACGAGAATATACAAATTCGAGGATATTGATTCAAACCCAACAAAGTACCGTACAAAATTAAGCCCTGCACACGATTGGCTTCGTCGTGGGCATCTGGCGGATGCGAAAATTGTGTGCCAAAACAGCAATGAACGACTTGTGCATGGTAGGGACCCTGAAAAAGACCCTGGAAGAAAATTGGGCAGGCGCCGGTATGGCGGTTGCCGCTAGGAAAATGGTCCGCGTAAGGCTGCCCGGGCCGTCCCTGTGACGTCATACTGGTTTGTTGATCAACACCCCTTACAACGACCAACCAGCGACCAAACGAATGGACGATAAGCAGACAACTGCAGCAAAATCTACTTAAAATAACCAGGCTACACATCTTGTGAGCCTATTTTATGGGTCAATTATGGCCTGGGACATCCATTCGCTTCTGCATCCCGCGGGGGATCATGTTTCTGGTAACAGATACCTCCCCGCAAAAGCCGTACCTAATCTGATGGTCAAAATGAGCCGCATCACGACATGGCCCCAACGGATGGGAAATGCAGCTGGACTATTATTGCTTTTGATCCCTCACCCCTACCGGTCAGCCGACGCTATGTAGACGTCAAAAACCGGGTTCTGTATCTGTTTACCTCCCTCTATTCTCCCCTCGCGTCATCCCATGGGCCCATGCTTACTTCACGATTGGTTATATGCTCCGATAATGATACAACATCAGGCAGCCTCTCCTTTCCAAGGTTCACGTCTACTCATACTAGGAGTTTCTGAGCCCGATTTCTCATCAAAAGATGGTCGTTCCTTGATTTCGGATACTTTTTATGTTCACCCTGACCTATCTTCCTCACAACATCGCCGATTACGGAAGTTCTCGTTGCTTTATGTATCATGCATTATGTCAAGGAGACCGTGAAAGAACAGAATCTCTCCAATATCCATCGTCAGTGTGTATTCCTTGTCTTTTAGATAAAAGGAGCTTATCCTAGCATATGAAGTGCATAGCTTCCAAAGGACTTTTTTCTTTTAATAAGCAACAAACCTCACCTTTTTTTTTTTTTATCTCGCCGTTGATCATCGTTGTCCCTTACATATTGTCAACATCGCACCGGCACATTGTTGCAGGGATTTTAGCATTTGCACCTATTCCGCCCAGCAACCAGTCACAAATCATTCCAATCCTGCCGAATCTACGACCTTTCAATTACTAGCCACTCAACTCAAAACCAACAAGTTGCCATACGTCACCTCACGTCATCTCAAGTCACTGAAGATACCACATTATCTTACCCATCTCGTGGCTTTTCTTCTGGATACAACCGTTTGATTTGTACCTCACCAACTACAATGGAGATGGCCGCTAAGCAACAGCCTCAGGTTATCACACCAATCAAGTATGATGGTCTCCTCTGTGTTGCTGCATAAGATGCATGTTGATATGTTTTGGCTGTAAACCATATTTTGTGTCTTATTGGTCACCTTCCCATCACCTTCATAGACATTTTCAATGAGCCAGGCAGGAAAACGGCTTGCACTCTCCTACTTACACTTCTTCTCTTCTACAAGGCCACATCATCCGGCCCTCACTGCTCTCCCAACAATCGCGACAATTCCGGAAGCCAATGCACTCCAAACATCCACTGACTTGCAAGAACTCATCCCTACAACTCCGGCAACCCCCAAACTCACGCGGCTCCAGTCCTTCACGACACCCGTGAGTCTCCCAGCACTGTTTTCAAACGGCCAGCATCCCCCACTGCACTGCACTCTGGAGACACGAGACGTCTTCTTCCCGTCGGTGCCTCTGGACTACGGCTATTGTCTTCATCGGTTCTTGGAAATCGAGCATGCACCCATCGGCTTTCGTCCGATTCGAACGCTTGACGAAGCGGCGGACCAAATGTACGCCAAGCTTAGAAATTGCCTCGCCGGCCTTGACCAACGCCATATAACACTATCACCAACGAGGGACGTTGATGATAATGCTCAGCGTTGACTATTTTATGGGTCTTTGGCCGTCTCTTATCTGTACTCTTTATCTTTTGCAGTCCTTTCTACTAATCCATTACATTTATGGCTCACTGTTTGTCCAGGAAGATTCCTCCTTTCGAGGTGGGCTGTGCATTGTACGATGGGTTGTCACATCTGATTATCAGTACAACATACTTATGAAGCCTTCAATTAAACCATATTCGTTTACGAAACATGTACAACAAGCCCACTTACACCCCGTTTCACATAGCAAGGTCCTTTGAATTTCAAATCCTTTCCTGCTGTAGCCATCTCGTGTTCAATCTACTTCCACGGCACGCTCTACTGTGACCCACACTCGTTTGAACCGCATCTACATAGTACCATGATGGCTCTCGTGAATGACTGCTAATGCTCACGGTACTTCCACCCGGCTGGCCTTCGTTGCCCACTACCCTACCTCTTGTGTAAGTCATTTAATTTTAGTACCGTAACGAAACTCTCGGTACAGATTTCTCAGGAATCTGCCGTAAACACACCACTTTGGTACCCAAACGTAATGGCTTAGCCGGCCGACGGCAGGTCCGTAAGCGCGCCGCTGTCAAAACTCTACTTTGCTCGTCGCTAAAGGTGGAAATACCTCTGCAGGAACGCTCGTGTCACTGTGGCAAAGCAACGCGAGAGGTGTATGAAAGAATACGTAGGAAAAAAACAGGGGAAAGGTACTAATATGTTGCTAAAGTAGGCAAACCCTCCAAGTCAAAGCAGTCTGTCCTACGGTGCCAATAGAGGGGGTGAAATGGGATGGAAGTGTCATGTCGAAGGCCACTGAACTTTCCCCTATCCTGTATTCTCGACAATTGACTATTGAGTCTTGATATGTTTTAGATCTGTCACATCGTTTTGTGTGCTTTAAAAGTGGGCTCATCGGATGCTGCCCAACATTGGAGCAAAAGAAAACGAGACAGACAAGCCAAAAGAATGTGTAGGTAAGATACATTTGGAGAGGCACTGACTGTTTCACTGCTGTGTGCCTTCATGCCCTGAAAGGCAAACGCTGCCGAGGCCCGCTAATGGCTTTCTTCTCCATACCGCTATCTTTATTTATTTCCATTTATTCTCATTATTGTTTTTATTCTATCATACGAACCCCTCATTTTTCTACGGCGCTCACAATACAAAGCTTCACCGGTTCGCGCCTATTAGCCTCCAGTAAAAATTGTGGTTTTGACAGCGAAAGAGACGTGATAAGGATAAGGAGGCAGGGGTGGTTACTGAAGTCTTGGCAGACCGCGTTCCGTTTGTAGACGGGACGAAAATTCGCAAGAGGACAAGCCCCTACGTTAACCACCAAGGCAGACTGTGCCGACCCCTGCCGCCCCCCCCCCCCCCCTCCTCCTTTTAAGAATCTGGCAATAAAGCTGGGCCCTATTGCTCGACAGGGCTTGATCTTTTGTTATTGTGGGAGCGGAGGAAGCAGCAAATATCAAAAGCAATGTACAATATACGACGTAAAAAGATAACGGGGCTGTTTGATTCCGTCTTTCGTGAGAGGCTCGCCAGCCAACTGCTCACAATGTTTCCTTGAGAGAACAGCCAATAACGGCTGCAGAACGGAAGCTGCGGAACGCCATCGCAACCTGCGGCCAAGGCCTCGGCACCAAGCGTTGGTGCCCTCGAATTACAACCGTACGGGGGCGCATGGGAGAAGGTCCTCCATTCGGGCTAGTCCCAGAACCTGCAGAAATCTCGCTTGCATAAAGCGCCAGACAGAGACGAGAGAGAGGCGAGGAGGGCATGGACTGAGGGGTCCAGACGTCGAAATGGTGTGAGACATGCGCCGAACTATCTGCAGAAAATACAGGATGGATGGACTGGTCTGGCCCGTACGAATGCGCGAGTCTGACAGGGGCCTGGCCACGTTTTTGTGCCCAGTATTACTACACCTGCGCCCGCGCCCTACACCACCTGACCAACTGAACCACGGGCGGAAAAAATACACGTCGCATAGGGTGGCACGGCCTTTTGCAAAGTGGAAAAAATACACTCGGTCGGGGATTTCTACTGCATCGTTTGTGCTTTTGCGGGTTTGCAGCATGTCGAGTCATTTCTGTGCTATTTTGCGGTGCTGATTTGTTGGGAGCTTTCTGGCGATCATCACGACCAGTGCTTATACGAGAAAAAACAGGGGCCGCTTCTCATTTTTCTCACACAAACGTCCTCGATCGGGCCCGCGAGCAGGTCCAATATAGTCATTTTGCGCACGACTGGCGACGTCGCGCATGATGTTTGTACACGCAACACATGCGGAATCGCCGTGGCTTTATCGGTTTGCCCCCAACGGGCCCTGTAGGGCTGGCGGCCGGCGGCTGCGGGCGCCTTTTTGTGTTTTTCTATTTCTCATTTTTCACGTGTCCACTGCGCCAAGACGGGCCAGCCCAGTACTCCGTATTGCTGTTGTTTTCTGCTAGCGACGGCGCCTCTCGAGGACGGGTACCCAGAAAGGAGCACTAAATTGAAAAAGAGGGAGAGGGTAAAGAAATTAAATTAAAAAAACAAACACTATTGACATAGTGGTCGTCGGGGCTGCACTGAGCCCACATTCAGAACACGCCGTAAGACTGCCATCTAAGTAGTGTTATCGACCACAATTAACAGGTGCATCGTGGACCACTCCGCCGCGTCAGATCGATCGCCGCACATTTTGCTTGATTTTGGTATTTGTTTTGTATGACTGATAGCGTCTTTTATTATTTGTATACCAAAAAAAAACATTTGCGGAACGTGTGAAGCTGGATATTTGTAGTTATCTCCTCCCGCATCTGACTTGACTCGGATCAGAAATTTACCTATTTTGCACGAGCTTGGAAGGCAAGTGCTTAGCAGGACCAGTCCACGTCCTCCATTGTCAGCAGCGTTGGCTGTGGCAGCTGCTGGGCCCATAGCGTCACATATTTGCCTTGCAGTATGTCCGGCTCTTGATGTTCTGCCCATGGTAACCGTTTTGGTCATTCCTCCGGCCATGTGCTACATGGCCATGGAAATGTCCCGCGGCTCCGGCCCGCGCCGGTGCACAATGGTCCACTCGTCCATCAGAGTCGGACGTTGTTTGACGCCGAGGGGCAGCTGCTTGATGCTTGTCAGCAGGACGCGGCACGCCTCGAGGCGCCCGTAGAGGGCGACGTTGGTGCGTCCCTGCCGGCGGCACTGCATGTCGAGAATATCCAGTACACCGCGGCCGGCGGCATCGCGGGCATGCACATTGGCGCCGTGGTCGAGAAGCGTCGTCAGCGCGATCTTGCGACCCAGGCGCGCGGCAACGAGAAGCGCGGTCTCGCCGCGGCGGTTCCGGCCCTCGATACGGGCGCCTGCCGCCAGCAACGTCTCGAGGATGGCGACGAGGCTCTTGGCCTTGTCCTCTTGGTCGTCCGCAATGTGCACGACAAAGGCTGTCAGCACGGTCTGGCCGCGGCGGTCGTAGTGGTTGACGTCGACGACAATGGGCGGCGACAGGAGGCCTTGCACGAGGCGAAGGCGCGTTGCCATCTGTGCGCCGTCCACCGACGTATGCAGCAGGCTCTGTGTGGACGTCGCGCCGCCAAGGGCCGGGTTGTTGACGTAGGGGCTCGTGCTGCTGTACGTCGGGCTGCCACTGAGACCGTCGTTGACACTGCCGCCTTCGCCGCCGAGGAGCAGGCCATTCATGAAGCTGCTGGTGTTGCTTGTCGGCGTGCCGGGATCTTTCTTATCGAATGTCTTCTTTTTCGGTATCTTCTTACCCGCGCTCAGTGCGCTGCGGTATTCGTCCATGATGCGCTTGTCCACAATCGCCTCGGCCATGCAGTGCAGGCCATTGCGGCCTTCGGGGTCCTCCACACTCGGTTGGTTGTCCGATGCCGTGACCGTACGCAGTAGCGACTCGTGGTGGCGGATAAATGCATCTTCGCTCGTGAACACGGTCGGCACGTTGCCGCCTGCCAGCGCATGTGTGGCCGTCGGCGAGGGCCATGCACCGTAATCGTCGGCGCCGCCACTGCCACTGGCGCCCATGATAGCCAGCGGCACATGGGCAAAGCCGTCGCGCCGTGAGAGCGCCGCGCGATCGTAATGCTGGATGATGGTGTTCGTGATAATGTGCGGATCGCTGACAAAGGTGCCGAAGCGGTGGAAGAAGCTGCGGCCGTAGACATCCGTTGCGTAGATCAGGTGCGCCATGGCGTTGTTCGACCCCGGGCCGTTCGCGTCGTCTGCCGCGTCCGATCCAACACCGCTGCCCGCTGCCGGCTGGCGCGTGCGGCTCCGCAAATGGGCGAGAAGCTGGATCAGGGGTGCATACGGCTCATGTAGCCCTACAAACCAGCTGGGGGCCAAGACGTGCAAGAACGTCTGTCCGGCTGTGTTGGCCGCCAGGAGCGTTGCGTCGTCGCAGTTCAGGACCATGGCCAGCAGCTGCATCTGCAGACCGTCCCGCGACGCAAACAAGTGCAGCATTGAGTGACCGAAGCGGTCGCGGCGCGCCAGTTGGTGGCGCTGCTGTGTAGGCTCGCGAACCATGGCCTCGGCGTCGGGCGTGAGCCGGCCGTCGCTGAGGACCCAGAACGAGCCGTCTTCGAGTGCCACAGAGCCGACTGCATCTGCAATGGCACACCAGCAGCGCTTCTCGCGCGGGACCTTGGTAGTGGCTCCTTTGGCACCGCTCCGGCCCCCTCTCCGGCCGGTTGTCTGCTCTTCCTCGGCTTGCCGTTGCCGCTTTTCTTGTTCGTCACGCAGGAGCTGCTCCTTGTTGTGGAAGGGGCAGTTGGCGTCGTCGCGGTACTGGTAAGCGTTGAAAAAGTCTCCCGGGAGCACAAGACGCGGGCTTCCGGCGTTGTCACCGCTGGCGCCCAGAATCGTTGTCGTGTGTGCGGTCGTAGCTGTCGCGTTTTTCAAATTGGCTCCAGGGCCAGCTGTCGGCCGGACGGCACTACCGCGCGCATGATCGTCGACGTGTCCGTCTGGGCTGGCGCCGGTCACGCTGGAAGGGTTGCTACCGCCGTGGCTGCTGTGGCCGCGCTGCGTCGTGTCGTCGTCGTCGCCTGGTTCGCCATACACGTCCACGTCGCTGTCGAACACGCCAAAACTGCCGCTGCTGCTGGCGCTGCTGACGCTGTTGCTGCGGACTTTCTGTGTCCGCTGGCGCCAGGGTTTCCGAATCCGGTGCAAGTCCGTGCTGCTGTCGTTGTTGCCGCTGCGCGAGCCCGAGAGAGCAACGGACGGCGAAGGCGACGACGGGTCGTCGGATCCGTTGCTAATCGTAAATCTGCGCAGCAAGTTGGCGATTTGGTTCGCGTAGTGTGTCGAGCAACCCGACAGGCGGTTTTTGAGGTCTTGGATCGTCTCCGTGCTGACGTCCGAGGACGCGTCCGAGTCTGTTGAGTACGCCGCCGAGCTCATGCGCCGCTGCCGCTGGTGGTCGCTAAACAGGGGCAAATGGCTGCTCGTGATACCGCCTCCCAGAGTGCCGAGGTTACCGTGCCCGTCGATGCCGCTGTGCTCGTTCGGGTGATAGGGTTGATGGGGCTGGCCGTGTGCTGCGTGGGGGTGCTGATATTGCTGGTGGTGCTGCGCGTGCTGCGCGTGCTGCGTGTGCTGCGCGTGTTGTGGGTGTTGTTGGTGTTGATGGTGAAGGTGTTGTTGTGCATGACCCGCTTGTTGCTGCTGTGCATGGAGCGGTGCCATGCTTGTTTGGTGCTGTGCCAGGTCAAACGAGTTGCCCATGGTGAGACGGGAGGCGGGATCTGCGGCCTGAGTTTGGTTATCGTACACATTGCCCCAGCTACCGCCCATAAACGGAGGGACGTGATGTGTTGTCATCTGTTGCATGGAGAGGGGGTAGTGCTGATGCGGCTGCGGCTGCGGCTGTGGCAGCGGTGGTGCTGGCTGCTGCGAGTACTGTTGGTGGTAAAAGTCATGGTACGGCTGTTGCTGCGGTTGCTGCGGTTGCTGCGGATGGTGCTGGTGGAGGTTGGGGGGCGGCGGGAGATAGGTTGCCGACGGCTGGCTCGGATACTGCTGCGACAAGTGATGTGACTGCGGATGCATCTGGTGCTGAGGGTGCTGGGGTTGCTGGTGGTGGTGCTGCGGCTGCTGCTGATGGGCATGGTACGGGTGCTGTGAATGCTGAGGCTGGTGGTGGTGCTGCGCGTGCGGTGGGAGGTGGCTGAGGCCCGGTCCGTGGCCTATCTCGGGCTTGATGCCGTGGAGCATGCCGTCATCGTAGCCTGACGAGTGGCCCATCGGAGGCGGAAGTGGCGGCTGCTGATATGGCGCGTTCGGGTGTTGATGTTGCTGCTGCTGCTGAGTCTCGCCGTGCTTCTTCCATGGCCGGCGCTTGCGCTGGGTCGACCCGGCCAGCAGCTTGACGCGCTGGTTCATGTCCTCACGCGACTCGGGGCGCAGATACCGCGGATCGTGGTCCAGCATGTTGTGAATGGTCTTTTGGGCCGAGTTTTTCCTACAGATCGCAATAGAGTGTGAATAACGCCGTTTCTGTTGTCATTGAGGCTCTGCCAGCCTCGCGCTGCTCGAGATTCTTGACAGGGGCATCTTTCGTTGAAGTGTCTGATGCGGGCTTTCCTTCGGGTCATATGGTGTCGTTCTCCTCCTCGGCCCCGTAGGATCAACCCTTTGCGCGTTGCATATGATTTTGCTTCTGCTTACCTTGGTTTGAACACATCGTCTTCCAAGACCTTGAGGATCTTGTCGACGGACAGCGTTGAGTACATGTACAGGCGCACCAGCTTCCGCGAGCGCGTGCTTGTCCATTGTGGCGGTCGGCCGATGCGGCCCGGAACTGTGCTGCTGCCTTTGCCGCCGGCGGTTTTGGCGCTGCTACCGCCACCACTCCCACTGCCACCGGAGCCAGCGCCCGCACCGGAAGCGCCGTCCAGCTCGCGAGCTGGAGCGTTCGCCGGCGCCATGACACTCCTCTCTCACACGCGGAACGCGCGCAGCTCGAGACCGGCCCGGAGCTATTATATCACTCCCGAGGAAATGATGAAACTGGGAAGCTCGAGAAAATGGCTCGAGACACTGTAAGCACAACAACAGCAAATGAGTATGAAATACGAAAACACAAAAAAAGAAACAACAGCCTCGAACAACTCGAAGAACCCCCATTACAAGGTAGAAATAAAAAAAAAAAAAAAAAAAAGCCAAGATGGACCGGCTGACAGGAACAAAAAGGGGATTGGGGGAACATACACACCCGTGTCAGATAATAAAGTGAGAAAATGCAACGAGTGGCTTCGCAAGTTGACAAAACCGGTGACGAAGGGAGAGCTGTGCTGGTTGGAAAAAGCCAAGAGCGGGATATGTTCTGTCGGCTGCGATTCCGTGTGCTGCTTGGGCCGGTTTGGGCGGTTGTTTTGGCGTGCGGAAGGACGGGCAAGAAGGGAGGAACGTTCAAGACAGTCGAGGACGCCAGGGGGGACGAAAAGTATAAGAGGGTGCAAGTAAGAAATAAGTAATGCGACACAGCAAGCAGAAAAAGTCGGGTACGGTAGGCTTAGTTCTGCGGGCCTGGGGGCTGGATATGGCAAAAACGACAACGAGTAGAAAAAAAGACGCGGAAGGTCAGGTCCTCGGCGGACGTTTGTTGTTCGAGACGATCCCAAGGTAAGGTCGCAGGTTGGAAAGGGATGGTGGAAGAAGAAGTCTAGAGAAGAGGTGGGCGACGGAGAAATAGAAATAGAAATAGAGATGGGAAAGGGGTCGAGGGGGGGGGGGAGGAGCGCAAAGACAAGAGAATGGGCAAGAGGGAGTGCAAGGAAAGTGTGGAGGAAGGAAAGAGGAAAAAAGGCACAAACACGAAGGAAAGTGCCGCCCAGTCGCGCAACAGCTCGAAGCCCCCAGAGGGGACAACAAAAGAAGGCAAAATAGAAAAGAGGGTTATTTGCGGAAGGAGCAACCAACGAGATGTGGCAGAAAAAAGCAAGAGCGAACAACAACGCCAAAGACTATGTGAGCATACTATGGAAGGTGCAGACTACGGAAGGTGCAGTGGCAGTTGCAGTTGCATCCATCAAAAAGAACCGCCGGCGGCCAAGGCCAACCAGGAAAGAGCGAACGATGTTTGAGACGGAGGTGAACAAGGCTCAGAGGGAAGGAGCGGAGGAACAATGGACTAGGCCGAGACGGCCCAAGACAATGCAGGGTAAGCCAAGATCGGAGAGGTGTGCATGGAGCTACAATGTATTACATACGGAGTATGGAGAGGAAAGCACAAGACGGACGGACAGAGACACAGACAGCAAACGGTTGTTCTAGAGGCCAGGGCCTGTGGAGGCTCGACGAGTTTTGTGAGTGCCGGGCAGGGTGTGTGGAGTCTGCCGACAATATACGACGTGCGATTTGGCTCTGAATTGGTCTTCTCGTCTTCTCGTCTTAGTCTTAGTCTCCTTGCCCTATGGGTTCTTTTGGCGGCACTTTTGTGCTTTCTTTTACTTGTTTTTCATGTCTTTTCCGTCTCTTTTTTTTATATAAAGAAGGTTTGGGTATTTGGCTCTTTCCTTGTCGAGATGCCTTACGCCAATTGTCCTGTTTTGTCTTGTGATGGCCGGGTCGTGCCTGCCTTTGTGTAGCTCCTGTGTGTTTGTTGTTGTTGTTCGTTCCTGCCTTACCTGGGCGTGTGCTGGTCCTACGACGTCGGTACCTCTCGTGCGTGCGTTTCTTAGCTGTGAAATTAGAGGCGTGGCGTAGGCAAAGTCGTAATTAGCGTTTCCCGGGACTTGTTAAACTTTAGCCCTCTTTTCAAACTTTCGCCGTTCGTTTTCGCCACTCTCTCCTGTCCTTTGGCGGTCGGGCAACGAAGCTACTTTGTCCTTCACACGTTCTGCTAGTCCCCCCGTTGTCAACGTAACAAGCTATCAAACTGGCTGTGACGTGTGCACCAGAAATATGCTCCTTTTATTTTATTTTATTTTTATTTTACTTTCTTTTTTACGTCGAGCGTCCATCCGCCTTAGTGGTCGGCGATGACGAAGACAACTGTGGCGAAAGGCAACAGACATGCGCCAGAGGGCCCCGTGGGATATGCGGTGGGCTGTAGGCGGTGGACGACAGGCGACAGACAAGAGACAGAGACAGCAGATGGTCAACGCCCGGTGGCAGGTTCTGACAGCTGCGTACTCTCACAAAAGCCACTTCGGCACAGCACCGAGTACGACGTATACAGGCATCTTTAGCATGGAAAACGGGACAGGCGCGTGGCCCCTCTCAACGGTTCGGGCGCTTAATTTCTGGCAAACAATACTAATACCCGTACTAAATGATAATAGAAAATAGAAAATGGAAAATACGACGTGAAGAAGAAAAAGACGAAGCAAATTAGGAAGCCTAGAAACAAGCAGACGGGCCGGCGGAGTGGACAGTGGACAGTGGACAGTGGACAGTGGACAGTGGACAGTGGACAGTGGACAAGCTGGCCGATGAGGAGGAGAGAAGGAGAAACATGCGCGGGAAGAAACGGTTCGCGGAAAAGAAAGGCAGACCAAAAGTGGAGTGTGGGAGCACGAAGAATGAACAAAAAAGGAAGAGGGGATAGAAGAAAAGGGTGGAGAGAAAGGAAGGGGAAGGGGGGGGGGTGAGAAAGAAACAAGCCAATGCGCCCGGCAATCAAATGACGATCATTAAGGAATGGTAGAAAATAGGGGAATGAGATCGTACGACGCAGGTCGTAAACCGTTGGAGCTGGACGACAAGAACGAGAGGGGGTCTCGATCGATCTACAGAATCCATCCACACGGGACGTCGACGCCCCAGGACGGACGGGAGACAGGGCCCATAGAGGGACGTCAGATATCAGACATGCGCGGAGAGCGGACAGCTCAGAACCAGAAATACGTCGTTGGCACATTTTGCAAAAGTACGACACATGCACGAAGCACGAAACGAAACCACAGAGGTATTCAGCCGCAGAAACACCGCAAGTCGCCGTTTAACCTGTCAGGGTCCAAAACGAGAACACGAATAGGGCTCTTGACTCGAATACGAACGGGCTACGTCGTACTTGCTTGTACTTTAAAATTGCACAGAATATATAACACGCAGAGCTGGAGTAGCAGCGAGATGGAGGGGGTTGGATTACGACGAAGGCGAGTCATCATCATAATAAGGATGAGAGGCAGAGATGCAGCAATGTGGAGTGGGAAAGCCAGTTTGAAATACAGAGTACATCGGAGCCATGAGATGTGGCAGCAAGACCCAAGACCCGGTCGGGAGCCAGACGGACAGCCTATCACAGCCTTTCGTCGGCAAGAATACAAGACAGCAAAGTGTCTGGTAGCATTGCGTTCTTGGTTCTGTTCTGCGCCCGCCTTTTAGCGTACTTGTCTTTTTTGTCTTTTCTTATAAAAAAATACTACTCCTGCATGCATGTGAGCTGTGCGTCAAGCCTGGCTGAGCCCATGCAAGTCGAGACCCCAAAGAGTGATCGAGTGGTGGTCGATGATGAACCAAGAAAAAAGAATCACGGCCAAGCCGATGACTGGCGCTGCAAGCAGCAAATCTCCAACAATTACAACTACAGCTGTCACTACTCCGCAAATTGTGGAAGGAAAGGGCGATAAAAGCTCTAGACGGATGGGGAACGGGCGCGACAGTGAGAAGACAGCGTGCAGTGTTTTGTTAACTGAGCCTCGGAGGTGTCGAGCTACAATGTGTCTTTATTTCAGCCCCCACAAGAAGCAAGGGCAGACGATGAGACCGGAAAAGAACCCGGCACAAAGCCAAAGTATGGAGGACGCCGTACGCTAGACAAAACGCCATGGGAAAACAGGCAGGCCAGGGAGAGGTATTGCTCCCAGAAAGCCCACCACCCAACAATTACTCCGTAGCGGTCTATGAATAACACAGTGGAATACAATAAAGCAACCACGATAAGAGAAGATGATGAATAGCGTGAATATGTGCGGAAGGCTAGTCGCCTGCTTAGTTCAGTCAGTCGGTCGACTTGCCAGGGTTAAAGTTGGAGGAAACGTTGGAGGAGACGGGCTGGGTAGGCAACGAGTCAGAATCCAGCGAAGAATAATTGCCATATTGAAAGAACAAATAACAAACAACAAACAAAAGAGACGAGAAAACCAAACACGGGCCAGCAACGAGAACGGACGAGCAGCCGACACAGCCTATCAACGTCACACACACTCGCCTTTCGCCGACAACATGGCGAACCAATTTCCTACTTCATCCCACTGCCACAGTGTAAACACCGAGTACGTTTGTTGGCACGAAGGCGTCCGCCCAAATACACTAAAGAAAATCCACAAAACCTTCTAGCTTTCTAGCTCCAGCGTGAAACCCGGCACTAGTGGAAAATCAAACTCTGCCAAAAGGACAAAAACGGTCCAAATCGTCCACCAAAAACACGGCGGGAAGGGCCAGGGCCATCCTGGGTCTTGGCATTCGGGAGAAGCAGAAGATCTGGAAGGGTAGAGAGGGCAGAATGGGCAGAAAAGGCACTGCGTCGCACAAAAGTATCAATGCCATGCATACGCCGCACATACGTCAGATTTCAAGTTGTATTCTGACCCGGTGTGGTCCTCCTGCCGCGAGGGCCAGGCCCAGTGGCGAAGGACGGCGCACCCTCCCCCCTCCTTCCCCTCCATTCCAGCACATGTCAACCATCCACCAGCTGACAACCATGCAACACACACATCGGTGCCGCCGTCGAGGCACATCCGCCATGGCCATCATAAAAAAGGGGTGGAAAGGGGGCGGAGAGGGCGAAGAAACAGGGAACAAAGAATCTTACAATGCAAATGAACGGAGACCCGAGCTGAGAATGGCCAGCCACGCCTACATGCCTTGCATAAAAAAGAAACGGAAAAGAAAGCAAACTGGTACTCGCCAGGGATCTCATTTTCTTTGTTCTTGCATCATCTCTGTGTTTGGTTTTATTTTATTCTTACGGTGGTGCTTTTCTCGTTGGGTTTCATGACGCGAGTCTCTTTTGGAGCTGCCCAAATGGGCGAGGTCGTAGCCAGATCGAGATAGGGCGGAACCAGAACGGCAGGAGGCTGAGCGTGTTTTCTTGTTTCCTGTCGATTTCCTTCTCTGTTTACACTTTCGCTGTATTGTTTCGTCCTGGTTCTTGTCATTCCCCGGCGTTGATTCGCTAGTGCCCCTGTGTGTCCTTGTACTAACTTTGTATCTCGTTCTTACTTTAGTATATCTCGCATGTGTACCTCCAACTCGTGGGTTTCTGGCGTGTCGAACGCCGTTGACGATTTGCCTCCCTGCCTTTTTGATTTGGTGGCCCCGACCTCAGCTGTTGTAGCAACAATTGACAGGTGTTCGCCTCTTTGCCTCACTGTGCCGCACTTTTGGTCCCTGTCCTAATGTCAACATCCCACGTTTTTCATGCCTTTTTTCTACTACCTAATACGGAGATCTGGCTCTCTGGGCGATCATGTGTGTACAAAGTGAGCTGTACGCAAATAAAGTAACAGCCCCCCGTCCCCCAAGTGCACCATGTTGCGCCACTGACGACCATGCAAAAGAGAACTAACAAATGGCTGCATCGAGGGTGGCATTGCTGCAAGGACGGATAAATGCAGTTTGTGGCCATATGCCGTACATCGTACTGTCACGTCGTTTTACGGGAACTGCCATTTCAGGAGAAATGTGGCTTGGGGCCAGACCTGGCCACGCACGACCAACTTTGCTTTTTGCAAAAGCCAACAATGCTCCATGCAGAATGGCAGAATGGCACAACAAGCGCTAGGTTGTAAGAGCGGGGATAAGGGATAACAGGGCAAGCTATGGCAAGGCAG
>WNLO01000044.1:0-105295 GCA_021398005.1 Sporothrix luriei | reverse complement strand
CGACAGACAGACAGACAGACAGACAGACAGACAGACAGACAGACAGACAGACAGACAGACAGACAGACAGACAGACAGACAGGGCTCAGGGAGCCAAGACCATAGAGCTTCGGGTGACTATTGTAGACCCAGTGCGATGGGTCCCGGGAGTTGGGTTAGCATGCTCAATGGTGTCGTTTGAAACAAAATTACGGAGGTACATTGCTCCAGACAAAAGTGATCGTCCAAGGCTACTACGACCATTTCGTACGGTGTTCCGAGCGTGCGTCCTTTAATTGGGGACGGCAATTCCAAACGTGTCCAGGGAAGTTCCGTCTTGGTGTCATTCCGTTACGTCGCCAGTGACGCGGTTTGCGGCTGTGGTCGTGCAAACGTAAGTGACAAGAATGTAAGTAAGTTGGACGGAGCAGCGGTGACGATCAAAGGAGGACAGAACTGGTGAATAAGAATGCATCTCATTGCCAGTCTGTCAAAACGATTCGAAGCAAAAGGACGTTGACACGAAGCCAGAGGACATCATGGTGGCGAAACATCGTGACGATACGAGCTGAAAGACAGGATAGACAAGGCGGAGAAAAAAACAACCATTCATCTCGGGTTGTATTATTTTATTTGTTTTTCGAAAGGAAAAAAAATCAAAAAGAAGAAAGCAACAATGTAATAAATTACATAAAAAGCACGTAAATGGAGCAGAGCAACAAAAACACAGGTAAATAAGCATCCACGATGGAAAAGTCAAGTCAGGAGGATGGTCTCTGCATGGCTTTGGATACTCGCTCACATGTGTATTCATTGAACAATTCTGCCGGGGGACAGGACCTCAAGAAACGCCAGTAGTCAGGAAACCTAACACAGGAGACCAAGGGAGCACATCTGTCGAATACCAGCGACCCTGTAGTGGTGCAGGACGAATCTACTTCGTAGACTCAAATCACTTGAGACAAGACTCTCACGCCTCCATTTAGCCTCGTTCAAGCCTTCAGAGCGGGTCAAGGCTGCAGCGACAGATTCGGTGGTGTGATGTAATTGCGAGCGGAGCACCTTTTGAAGCACCCCTTTTAAAGCACTTGCACATTTTCAAAAGAGGTTAAGAGTAAAAGGGGGGGGGGGGGGGACAATGGTGTCTCAAATGGGAAACTAATCGGTGGCAGGGGGAGGCAATCGGGAAAAAATCACACGCTAGCACAAGCTTGTGCTTTCTTTTCTTTTTCTTTTCTTTTTCTTTTCTTTTCTTTTCTTTTTCTTTTCTTTTTCTCATCTTGTAAGTCTAAGCGACCCAAGATGCAAGATACGTACCGACTTTGATGTTTCGCCGACCAGCAATTGGGTTGTCCCCTTAGCAAAGCACCAAGAGAGATGAACGAGAAGTTACTGTCGTGCATGGACATTGATTTTCTTCATTTCATTTTTTTCTAAAAAAAAAAAAAAAAAAAAAAAAAAAAAATACGGAAGAAAGAAAAGAGGATACGACTAAGTACTTCGTACGTACAAAAAGAAACTTTTCGGTGAAGAAGCTTCAGGGGATGACGATAGACAATACTTGTCAACTGAAAGTACGATGCAGATCCGCCGGTCAACCACCGCACTACCTCGTACAATGGCTTTGTCTGTCAACCCTGTCCACCAGGAACAAAAGCTTGGCCACAAACCGTCTGACAAGGTCCCAGTCCCTGTCCAGTCCAGTCCAGCGTCTATCTGGCATAGCCACGCACGCCACGGCTGGCCTGGTTTCATTTCAGGGCCCGTCTGCCTCGGCGATAAAATGACCAAAATAACAAAACGAAAAACAGGATGGGAAAACAAGGTTGGAGCATCCCCGAGACAAGGGCTACATCGTAGAATGTCCCACTCGATATCGGCGACCAAAAGACTGAAGGGCAACCAGTCCGTGGTGCCAATAGACATTAGCCGCTCTATTGCGCCACTTTGCCAGGGGGTGCGTCCCGTCTCCTGCGTGCCATCCCAGTCTTTGTATCCTTTCCCCAGGCGGTCTTTGACGATCCCTCTTTCATCCCCCCCTCATCAGGCCATACTCCGTACGATGCCAATGCACCGTCGCTGTCGCCTACGTCAGTACAGAACGTGCAATGCCGTGATACAGCGCCGCAGGGACTCTTTGCGGGCCCCCAGAGCAGCGATTGCTTTCGGTCCGGTTTCCGTAAGTTGTCTACGCCGTAAGACGTATCATATCAGTCGTTGTACCAGTCGTTGTTTTGACTGTAATGGCTCGTCTGGTACCGCTCCTTCCTTGCGTCTTGCCGTTGCATCTGGTTCCGTTCACGTGTTTTCGCCCATCGGATCGCGCTTTTTGTCTTGGCACGATCGCTCCTTCCTTTGCATTTCTGCACTTCCCCTACCACCCAGCAACGAGCAGTAATTACCGCGCTAACACCAAGTACATCACGTGGAAACCCCTTTGTGCTTCCAGGGGAGGCAGGCGTGAACAACCGCGTATTAAGCTTTTTCGGGGCTAGCAGATGGCGGCTTCCTTTTTGGTTGACCGCTCCCCCTCGTCTTCCTTCCCTTTCGGGCCCAACTGTGTCCTAAACCGCCGGAACGCTCCTTCGAGCCTTTCCTTGACGGCAAAACGCAATTTTGACATCTCGAGCCTCGTGACGAGGTTGCCTTCATTTGCGTTACCATGTACGTGTCAAGGCCCCATTCTGCCACTCGTGCATCTCATGGTGTACATGGATTCTTTCCACGATTGTCATACATTACGGTGCCTCTTCAATCCCTGGGCTACACGTGCTGTGGTGCATCGAAGTTTCGAACTCCTTATTGTTTTCATTTCTTGTTTCTTTTCTATTATTCGCAGCACCCGCCATACCAGTCAAATACCCGGAGCACGGTACGGCCATCGTGTCTGGGGGTTTATTAAGCAGTACAGTTCCAACCCGGTAGTGACTGCTTCTAGAATGCGGACAGAAGCCTTTTGGCGCCCCAACTCCATTCCTTCGTCCTTTTTCTACATCTCGTGCGTGTTCTTAATAGTGGCTTTGCTGGCGTTGCCCTGAAAATCATTGTACTTTGTCAACTCGGTATGTCGTACTTATGACTTCAGTATCGTTTCGTTTTCACATCTTCATTTGACTTGTACTTTCAGGGTTGTCCCCCACCTCCGACCAACCATTCATTGTCACTCTGTGGTTCATTCCATTGAAACGTGTTTCCGTCTTTGGCTTCTTTGACAGCCTTCGGATGCAACCTCAACAAAAGAAAAAGAAATTAAACCAAAAGAAAAGCGCGCAACCCCCATCAAGCCTGTTTACCGACGGCTACAAAACAGGGCAAAATTCAGGGTGCAATCACGGAGCCTTCCATACCTTGTACCTTGAACGTCTGCAGCGGTGGTTCCTCGGATACTGCCCGCTACTTTGAACGTCGCCTGCACTACCGTGGCCGAGGACCACATAAAAGTGGAGATATTGGGATAGGAGCAAGCACAGAGTACTGTAAGATACGATTTAACTGTGCACGCTGTGCAATTGGATTGTTTGTCTCGCACATTGTTCTCTGAAACTACATTGCTCAAAGCCGCTAATGGGCCCATAATTTTATTTACTATTTTTCTTTCTCGAAAAAAGTAAAAGACTGAGAACAAAAGCCTGCTTCGAGCCATTTTAGTCTCCTGTCCGTGCCCTACTTACAAAAGGAGAGAGCCACTTTTCCACCAGGGGGGGCGGGGAGGGGTGATGGCCGTCAGAAGCCAAAGTCGAGGAGCATTGTTACGATGTACGTCGTTGTGAATGTTCAGAGAATCAAAGAAGCACCACTCTGCCACGCAGACAAAGTACCGAACATGACATGGCAGCAATGGAGTATACTCATTTCTTTACGGTACTTCATCATCCTACTCCTGCCCAATCGTACGTTTTCAAAGCGCAAGCTGTCTACATAACAGCATGTTTTCTAGTTTCTCATGACGTTTATACGTGTGCTTTCCACTTTCCGCTCCTCATTATGGAGTCGCCCGTGAACGTGAATCCCATTTTGGGCGCGGCGGCATTTTCCGTTTGTTTTTACCTAAGCTGGAAGGAGCCGGCGGGGGGTCCCTTGATTTACCCTTCTTTTGTTGACCCATGCTATTTTACCCTGCAGCGTGGTTCTTGGGGAGTTTTGCCACATTTCGTCGTACAAGCATCCCAGCGCGTCGGCCAAGGATCCTTTTGATCCTTTCGGTGGGCGACGACGACGGCGGCAAGTACCGTCTCGTGCTAAGATTGGGACCGTTGCGTGGAAATGACCGTCTGGAAATACGACGAAAACTCGAAAAAATAGTGCCCAACGTGTCAAGAGCGAATATGCCCGATGATGCGCGAGTGCAGGAACGATAGTCGTCGTCTCGTATGATTGTTGTCCAGTCGATGCTCAAAGAGGCAACTGGTAAAGCGAAAACAAACAAAAACCGGTTTGCGAGAGCGCAGCGGTCTCATTTTGGCATCATGTGTGTGCAATTTGACATGATGGAGATCGAATGGAAACACGGGATGGTGCCATTATCACGGTCCCTCGTGCTCGTCTCATGTAAAGGATCATCGTCATTTGGCTTCGGGTCAAGCCCAACTTGTGAGGCATATTGAGCAGACTGTTCGTGTTCGTCGTCCGTTGATTTCATTACCCCTTTTCTCATCCTAGTTTGATGAAGCTTTAGTTTGCTGCGTCGTAATTGGGCCTTCATGGCAAACGGATCGTAGGAGCAAAATGGTTTGCAAAGGCGCACAAGCAACAAGAGGACCTCAAGCACCCCTTTGGCCATTAGGCCAGTCCTTTATGGAGCTCCAAGCTCCCTAATGGGAGCTGTTTTGGAAATGTCTCTGCCTCTGCCTCGTCTTGCGGTTCCGCAACGTAAAGACACTAGCGTGACCACCAGTGCCAGTGCTTTGATAAAGAAGGCTGTATCAGTACGGGGTAGTATCTGTTCAAATTTCATATTGGTTCGTATTAACTCCCTAACACCAACCACAGCATGACTTGTATTTCTTTACGGCCTCATATTTCATAGTCATGCTCCTACTCACATGGCCACATTCTTATACGAACGACGACTGCGTTCTCCATTTCTCGTAGCATATCCCGTGCAAATCTTCCAACACACTCGCCATGTCAACTTGGGCGTCCGCCATAAGACCATCTGAACACGGTAGGATGTAAGGGGTGGCCCTTTCCACTTTCTTCGGCGTACAGACAAGGCAATGCAAAATATAGGATCCATATTGTGTTTTTTTATTACCGACAACCAGACGCGTGGGAAAATAGGAGGAGGTAGAAAACTTTTCTGGTTTGTTTTCCCCAAGGGAGTTCCATCCCATCCTGACTTACATCTTCCATTCAATCCTTTCAGATGGCTCTAGCGCTGCAAGACGTTTGGCCACTCTAGACTCTAGAGCCACTCGCTGCACAAAGGCTTCACTTCAGCACGATGAGTGGCTAGTTATCGGCTGCGCATCTCATCCCGCGCCCCATCGACACGGCGATTGAACAGCTACCAGCCAACCAGCCAACCAGCCAACCAAGCACGGAAAGCACTCCGAGTGCGAAGAACGTAACGCAGGACCAGGAATACACTTCTTGGTGCGGCCTGCCTATCCGTCCATCTCCCACACCCATACCCACTGATCGGCTTACACGGAGTCTTGACTCTGGACGGTCAGGGAGAGGCTTTGTGCTTATTGCTGCTGTGAGTGCCTGCCTGCTGTGAAGGACGGGTTTCTCCCAGGTTTATTATTCTCTATACTCCTTCCCAAGTTTTCTCGACCAAAACGAACACCGTTCTCTCCCCTCCCGGCTTTCGACATCCCCGTATTTCACTTTGGCACTTACTTTTTCATCTGGATATTTCTCTCGCTTTTCGTCTTAAGATGTTTCCCAATGGTCTTTCTCCTATTCTGACTCCTTGATTCCTTCTTGTTATCATCAGCCCTTCGGTCCTCGACGTCCCGCAAATCTCTTTCGCTTCTGATCAAGCTCACCATTTCCACCTTTTCTTCAAGCGCACATGATCACTAAGGCCAGCTGCTTGCGCCAGCCATCTCAAGCCTCCCATTCTTTGAGGCTCACGTTCTGCGGTTTCTTATCCCTCATTTTCGGTCCTGACTTTCTTCGTTCTCATTGTCTTTCGAAGTGGCTCAGCGTCCAACAACAACAACGGACCAGGACCTGCGCCCCTTCTTCACAGCCTTACCAAGTACCCAGCACTCTTACCAAAAACGCAGCTTTTGCTGGTCATCGTTAACACGGGCATCCAACGGCGACGAAGTCTTCTTCAGCTGATCCGTTCTAGCTCCGCCAACGCTATTGTTGATGGTCTTGCCTCGTTCCATCGTCAAAGGTACGATCTGTGCCACAAATAGCTTGGCTGTCGTTCTCTTCTTGTTTTCCACATAACTCTCCCTTATGCCTTTCCTCCCATACTGGGTAGCTCTCTCGTTTCAATTTTAGCCGTCATCAGCGACACACGCTGGCGGCAGCGCCTGGTCCATTCGAGAGTGTCGTCTTCAAACCTGAAAACAAAATCACCAGTAGCTGCATCGTTGAATCTAGCCTTCAGTTACGTGTTTCCTTCGTACTCCACCAAACTGTTTTAGAGACAGAATTCGGGTGTTTGAAAGAGAACCCCGCGCAAGTTTTGGCTCTGGTGGACAACACGGTTTCTCTGGTTTCCAACGACAGGCAGTGCAGCTAGTTGCATCTTCTTCACAAGCTGCTCGACACTGCTTCCAACAAAACAAAATCGGCGAGTGACTGGGAGCCGCAAGCACAGAGAGCTCCTCCACTTGCTGGCCCGCGAAAGAGGGCACAGTCATCGTGGCATCTTCGACGACGATAACAACGACCACGACGACAACGCTGCTACGGCAGCCACGATCGGAAACAGCTTCTCTACCACGTGCCCGGCTTTCCGCTGGGAAGGTGGCAACTGACGACACAATAATTGCTGCCTCAACGGCCGCTCTCTTCACTGCAACTAGTACCGCCACCTTCGAGAAAAACCTGACTGGTGATCAACCCAAACTGGAACTTGGGCCCAAGCCCGGGGCCTTACCTGCAGAAATTAAGGAAGAGGAGAGCGGCCGATGCTGCGGTCTCTACAACCAAGAGCGGACGATAGAGGACGATAGCAAGAAGCATTCGATGTACGAGCAGGCATTTGTGCCTCGTCCTAACTCCCATCACCGCACCTCATCGGACGTCAAGCCACTGCCTATTTCACCCCGAAACAACGACATCTTCGCCACAACCATAATCTGTCTCTCCCCGACCACTTCCCAAGACAAAGAGCCTCGTCGTCTGCTTTACCGCGATGAGCAGCATGACACACACCCTGCCGAACGAGGCAATCATACAAACAGCACAGGCAACAATCCAATACCTGACGGCCACGATACGAAGAAGCGCTCCAAGCCAAGCAGCACTGCCATTAGCCCCCAGAGACCGATCGACGTAACCAATACCAACGCCCTCCCTGGGCTTATAACGACCAACATGGCACAGGAGAGGGAGGCGGGTCGAACCGATAGTGCGCCACCGTCATCAATCTCTGCATCAGAAACGGCTGTGCTGGCGGCGAGCACTGATAACCGGTCAGCACAGCCAGCACCGCCAGCACCCTCCCGAACTCTGGGCGTCCACAACATCTTAAATCCCTCCGAAGCTCAGGCAATAGCACACAACGCGACCACCGTGCCTAGAACGTTGTCGAGGGGAAATGCGGGTATGGACATGGGAGAATCACGAACGCTGCCAAGAACGAGGCCAAGCAGCGCAAGCAGTACCCATATTGGATCGGCCTCCAGTGCACCTAGTAACCACCAAGGCCGGTCACAACACAGTCACCCGCAGCCTCCACCCGAGTTCCATGTTGGGGGCGCCGGTAGCAGTGGTCGTCTACACGGTCCATCTAGCTTTACGCCCGTCAGCTACGGCTCTGGATATGGCCAGTCAGCGTCAACAGAGTCAGGCCAGGCACCAAATACGTCAAAAAGTCCAGGAATAGGATTCGTGCCGCTATCTGGGGCCGCCGGCTCCGATCAGGAGTCATCGCCACGGCTGGGACACTCACATACGAATCCTTCTCTTGTGTCACAACCTCGCCGAATTCTGACACCGAAATCGCCGCGCCGAACCAGTCTTGGAAGAGGCATGCCAGGTATGGGCACGCCGGGAAGTCAGCATGCTTTGTTTCCCGGGGGAGCGGGTGCGCCACCTGTACCTCCTCTCCCTCCAAATCGATTACAGCAGAGCATGAGCGCCCCCAACATTGGTCCTGGAGCAGGTTCCGGTTCCGGATCTGAGCAGATGGCTGGGTCTGTGCCAGGATCTTACTTTCCACAACATACCGCACCCGGCCCGCCGCCCTCTATGATGACAGGCGAAAGCCCACAGAGGTCGTACGCGAAACCGTACTATCCCAGTGAAGGCGGTGGGCAAGGGGCAGGTCTTGGGGACAATCCTGGGCCGTCTGGTCAGGCGCTTGAACCGTATCCACACCATCATCACCACAGCCAGCAACAGCAGCAGCAGCCTCAGCAGGAAGGCCAGCAATTGTCACGCTTACCATTTCCCCCTAGTACCCGGCCGGGAGGCTTCGCGACCACCACAACTCCACACAGGACTGTATCAGCAAACAACGCAAATACCAGCAGCAGCGAGAGCCCATGGGAGGGCCATGTAAAAGCTGCCGGTGGCCCTGGTGGTATTATTGGCGGCGGTCGCTCTGTGTCCATAACCGAAGGAACGCAGTTCATCACAATTACACCCTCATATGGCGATGAGATACATGTTCCAGTGGATGTACACCAGGCATCGAAACAAGCAGATGAGAAGCGGCTTCGAAACGCCGGTGCATCGGCGCGGTTCCGGGCAAGAAAAAAGGAGAAGGACCGTGAGGCACAGATTGGGATACAAAGACTGGAGGCCATGAACAGGGACCTGCAGAAACGCAACCAGGAGCTGGAGGCACAGCGTGACTTTTATCGCAACGAGCGAAACCGTCTGCGGCACATCATGTCGCAGTCACCGAGCATGCGCGAGTACATCGATTCTGGGCCACCAAGTCCCGCGTCAACATCATTGAGCGGTCGGTCTTACGGTGCTGAGGGCAGCCCCATGACTGGTAGCAACATCCAGCCAGCATCCGCACAGCATCCACAAGTGCCTCAGCAGCAGCAGCAGCAGCAACAGCAGCAGCAGCCACAGCCGCATCCTCGCCTGCACCCTCAGCATCACCCACAACACCCGCAGTATACACAACATCCACAGCATCCACACCAGCTGCAGCACCAAATCACACCGACTCACACACCGGGCCCCTTGTATCCGCCCATGACCACAGCACCAGAGTTTTCTGGTCCCCCGCCAGCACATGTTCCAGGCGCTTCAGACTCTGCCGTTGGTGCGGAACGCCCTTCACAACGTCGACGAACAGATTCGGGGCCGAACGTTGAATACTACACACCCTCGTACACCACGTCTGCACCTCCGCCTTCGATCATGCCGTCTTCTCTGCCACCGCCGGTCGCGCCAACAGCGTCGGCAAGCTTCCATAGCATGAGTCCGTCACCACTGTCCGGGTCACCGAGCAACCCTCGTCTGCCTCCTTTACGCCTGGACACGCCTGGAAGCAACCCGAGCAGCGTGGGCATTGGCGGTGGTATGGGCACAGGTCCACCTACTCCCGAACCTGCGCACGGCAGTGCGTCAGCTCTACCGGCCCCACAGCACCATCCACCTACAACCACGGTGTCCTCTACATACAGCCGATCCTACGATACTGCGGGATGGGCGGCTGATGCTCCCTCACCACACCCACAAAGTCAGCCGCCCGATTCAAAGTTTCAAAGATAAGGCAACGGCTGTGAGCACCTCTGGGCAGACGCGTGCCTGCCAACCTTTGCTGCTTTTCCAATCTTCTTGCTCTGCTCGTGCTCCTCTTCGGTTTCACGGTCTGGCCCTCTCTTGACTAGCTACATGAGTAACGTCCAACTACCACGCTCATTTTGTCAAACTACTCTCCTTTGTCGGTTCTTTCCCTTACTCTCTGGCCGGCGACATCTCCCGTCCCCCATCTCCCATTCTCTCTCTCTGCGTTATCGATCATATTCTTTCAAATCTCGTCTCCCTTCTCTCATGTATTCCGACCGTCCCTCATCGCTCTTTTACTCCAACATCTTATCACCTTCCATCTCATGCTCCAGAAGCATCACACCATTTCGCACATAATACACACTTATTAATTGTTAGAATTCAAAAAAAAGCATCGGACTTTCTTTGTATCCTCGATTCAGGAAAAAAAGGAAACGAGACGACATAGTGTACCGACAGGGGTTTGGTACCTTTGCTTTTAGACGAGCATTTAGCATAAGCCGGGCAACTGGCTGCTGTCGTGTTTTGTTGTAAGCCTTGTTTCTACGTGGCTTCATTGCGTCTCTGCTTTTGCTTGTACGATGCTGCATTTTCTTTTGTCAACCTCCTTCGCGTCATTTCCTCATCACATTCACCGCACATTTTTGCTCTCATTCTAACTATTCATTTCGTCCGCAATTGCTGGACAGCATTAGAGTCCATCAGCTAAGCAGCAAAGCATTTTTTGAGATGTTCAGCTCTTTTTTTACTGTACCCTCCCTTCCTCTTTCTGCATCACTCTGTTTATATCTCCCCATCGCAGAACCCGCTCTCACAAAAGTGCAAAGCGAATTCTGTCATTTTGCTTTTCTTGTTTCTCATTGTGCTTGTTCAACGTATTTGCTTTTTAATCCCTTATATACCCACCTCGGTCAATCACCCTTCTTATTAGTACCTTTGTTACTTGATTGCACACTTTTTTCTTACATCAACCAGATTGTCTATTTGAATTCCCCCCTTTCCCGTTCCTGCTCTGCAATCTTTAGGTAGTTTTTCAGTGGTTTTTTTTTTTTTTTTTTTTTTTTTTTGCGGTCTTGGTCATTTTGCTTTTATAACACTCATCATTCGTATTATACCAGAGCTATCCGGTTGAAGATACAAGGGTCAAACAGTACCTACACAGTGGAAGAGGAATCACCCTCAAAGAAGGGTCTCGGAGCAAACAAGGTGTTCATTTGATTCTGCTTTCTGTTTTTCTTCTTCTGTCCCGGGTTTTCTTTGCAGTTTAGGGTCCGTATGCGTTGGTTGTTTTGCTTTTTGTTGTGGACCTGCTTTGTCCTGTTTTAGACATGGTGCTGGCTGGAGTTGAACTGTATTACTGTCCGTCGTCTTCTTGTTGAGGACACGGCAGCGGAATCGGATCGTCCTTTCAATGGCTAGGGACGCGTTTTTTGTACACAGATTGGAACAAATTGGACACACATCTACTATTACTTGGATATCTCCAGCGGCTCATGAATTCTTTTGGAATTCTGTAGCCAAAAAAACCACCACTCCCAGTCGAATGTGTCGTTTGAATGAATAGTGACGATGGGGAAAGAGATTTATTGTAAAAAGGGGCCCATTTTCATGCTGTAAACAAATACAGTGTGTATTACACTCTGGTCTAAAACACTGTGTGGGGCGTTATGCGCGACACGAACCTACAGGAAAAAGCTGGCTTCTGCCTGGCCAGCAAAAACACGGTTGTGCCAACAAAACCGATATATTGTCTCTACGACCACTTGACTGCTGATGCTCCCTCGTTCCGGTCCCTCATTTTATTGGGATACTAAAAACAGAGACCACGGCAGGGCTGGCCTAAAGGCATATATCTTTTCTCGGCAAAGATAGCGGGTAGCGAAAGGGCGAGACAACAAGGCTCGAACATCCTGAGGATGAAGCACTAAAACAACCTCAGAGGCGCTTCTGCTTTGCCTCGCCCGACTCGCTCTTCTCTTTTTCTCCACCTCCTCAACGTCCTTCGACATGGATGGCCAACGCCTCCAACACCATATGGCCCTTGATGGCCCACGAACGGAAGGCGAGCAGCGGGACGCGGCCGAGAGCCAGTCCCTTTTTGATGGGTTGGGATGCGATTCCGTTGCCGATGTGAGTCTGTTCTTTGACAGTGGCGTGTTCGCCGCAGACTCGGACTTGGGCTTTGACGAGCAGGACTCGCTGTTTGGCGGTGACGCCGATATGGAGAGTCTGTTTGGCGAACGCGACGACGAAAACGCTCGGCAGCCGAACTGCGCATCCCCTCTCCCCGTCCCGCTCGCTCTGCCCCGTGCGCCGCTCCTGCTTCCGCTGGAGCGCTCCTGTGACGTTAGTACTCTCCTTTCAGAGCATGAAAACCAGCACCAACACAAAGAAGCGAACCAAGAAAGTGAAACAACACAAGCAACTGGACCCGGACAGGATGGGGTGGGACAGGAGGTGGCGGACGGCCTGATGCTGCCGCCGGATACCGGTCTTGACGGCTTGCCTGATGTCGATTTTGATTTCAGCTTTGATTTTGATGTCGACATCGGGCAGGCGCTCGAGCTGGAGATGACCCGGCAGCCAGGAAAGGGCGGTGGTGGTGAAGCAGGAAACGCAGGAGAATCAGGAGAAGCAGGAGACGAAACAGTCCCATTCCCGTCCGGTGTCCAAGAGTGTCTTGTCGCAACCACCTCAAAACCAGTTTCCCCCGCGTCAAAAACTGCTGATGGCGGACGGGTTTCGTCGCAACAAGCATGTCCAGGCATTGACATTTCCACTCAAGCAGTAGGACCATTAGTAGGCACCCGCGACGATCAAGAAGGCCGCGGGCTTGCCACTGCCGACAGTGTCGACAGCAATGACGACGGCAACGGTGACGACAACGAGGTCGTCTTTCTGTCCTCGAGACAGGTTCAAGGGTTTGTTCATTCACCGCCATTGCCGATGTCGATGCCCCACTACCTCGAACTCCGGCCGCGGTGTCCGCAAGGCCCGCCACCTGCGCGCATCGACCTCGACAACTGGAACGTCGAGGAGCTGCTGCCATATGTTCAGCTTCGTGAGTCCTCCCTCCCCCGTCTACTATTGTTGCCTCCTTTTTTCTCCCGTCCTCCCGTCCTCCCGTCCTCCACCACCTACTAACATTGCAGACTCGAAACTGACCATCCGCGGCATCCAAGACCGGCTTGGCCTCGACGTGGACGCCGGTCGCTACATTGTCGCGACGTGCAACGAGCACCTCGCGAACCCGGCGCACGCGGTTTACATGAGCGGCTCGTCCGACCCGGCTGCTTTGCGTATCCTCAAGGTGACGTTGATCCTCAGCTCGTTGGCGCTACTCAAGGACGACGGAGATGGCCGCTGGGGCGTAGGCCGGCGCTGGTTTGGGCGCGACTCACCCCTTGAGCCAAAAAGCATGCACGTATGGCCGGACGACTCAACAACGCAAGTCTTCCCCTTTGCCCCTTTTGTATACACACTGCGCACAGTCTGGCTCTTTGCTGACCATTGAGCAGCCTCACACTGCTGTTCATCCAGCTGCTGTACCGCATAACACGCAACAAGGGGGCACGCGAGCGGTACCGCAGGCTCAACTCAACGTCCCCCGCCTCTACGCCTGGGAAGGAACGCTCCCCAAAGCCGAAATCGCCGAAATCGCCGGATCCAGTCTCACCAAAGTCTCCCGAAGATTCCGGACTGAAAACGCCGGAAGTGCATACGGAGAACGTGCCAATACCAAAACCAAAACCGCGGAAGCGGAAGCGGAAAGCACCGCAGCCACGAGCTGAATCGAAGCCTTCGGTCGATCCTCCGGCCCTCGATCCGCGACTACCACACCCTACTATCAACCTCGAATACAGGTCACCAAGGGTACGTCCTCCTCGCCTCTCTGCTGCAATATATCCATGCTAATGCTCTGCCTTAGGTTCTCCTTGACGACTTGTTGTCTTCGAACGTCAGCAGGAACGCTCCACTGGCCAGCGAGTCTAAGAAGGCCTCGCCGTCCCCCCTTGTCGCCCCATCACCCGTCACGGCCACACCCGCAGTCGATCTCCACCCTGAAACCCGGCCACCGGCACACGCCAACATCCGCTACCACATCAACATTGTCGACGCCCGGTCGCAGTCGCGCGTCATCCCACAGATCGTACTGCGCCACGAAGGCGTCATCCGCACTGCGGGCTACTCGTATGTGACGGGCCTGTGTGCCCGGTTCGGCCAGACCGTCGATGCCGTGTCCATCATGACGCTGCTCGGCCTCGAACGCATCACCAGCGACGTAGACTGGAACCTCGTCGTGAGCCGCGTGCACGGTGAATGGCTCTTGGACGGCGAGGCGCGTGTTCTGGTGTGTTTGCAGAACTGAGCGGACCGAAGCGGGGGTGTCGTCCACAACGACTATTCGTTGTATTCATGTCTGTACCTTACGACTTGTTTTTCATGTACTTCTTTTGTGATTAGCATAGTTAGCGACCATTTATCCGGCAGAAAAAGCAACCCGTGTTGCCCTGTTTATGTTGTTCACAGTGACAAGGTCCCCGAACGTCTAGGTCCACCCCGACCAATGCTCCTTGATCAATGTTCTTCGATCTGCGGAGTAATCCTGCAAGGTTATTTTCCTTCTTTCTTTTGGTCCAATCATTTAGAGCTATCGAGCTTACCGTTTAATTCTTGTCTTTGCCGCTCTTTTGCTCTGCCAAGGCCATGTTCATCTTATTTAAGAACATGGGTCAGATCCCCAGAATCACCAACAGTGGTCAACACGGCTGGCACGTGTCCCGACTAACAGCATTTTGCCGGGGTCGACCACCTTACTTCGCACGCCGAGACATTCTTCCCCGTTTATTTTGTGCACCGTCGCCTCACGGTGCATTGCAATCCCATCACGACGTCCCAATTCGTGACACCGAGAGAGGAAATGGGTGCTCGAATCGGGCAGGAGCAGAGACCGTGGGCATCCGTCTGCTCCTGCCTCTCGGGACGCCAGAACCGCCGATCATTCTTTTAAAGCGGCCGCACCTTCCTCCTCGCCGCACGACGCTGAATGAGACAGTGTAATTACGATACACAAGGCAATCGCGATTCACCCCGGCCGGTCCTCTCGTTCCTTTTCCCACCTCTGCTTTGCAACTCCAGAATGAAGGGATTCACCGCCAGCGCTACGGCTCTCTTTGTCGCGGCGGCCGCCGCCTGTGATAGCTGCTACGGCCCCAGCAACCACGTCGAGCATGTCCGGCACGCCAAGCGCATCCAGCCGGGCGCACCGGAGGCCACCTATGGTCCGACACGGCCGCTCGAATGGGGCCAGCTCAATGTCCTCCACACGGTTTGTCGTCTCCAGTTGCTGTCTCCCCTTGTCATGATCGAATTCCGACAGTGCCGTTGAGCTCACTTGTTGACAATCGCCTTTGCTAGACGGATACCCACGGCTGGCTCGAGGGCCACCTGAAGGAAGCAAACTGTAAAGTGGTACCTCTCTCTGGTGCTCTTCATGTCCTCGAACTAACAAGACAGATGGCGCCGACTTTGGCGACTTCATTTCCTTCACGGCGCAAATGAAGCAGCAGGCCAAGAGCCTGGGCGTCGACCTGCTTCTCGTCGACACGGGTCAGTTTCTGGCGAGGAGAGCGCGAGCGAGACCGAGCGTGCGAACGATGGTGCGAGAGTGAGAGAGTGAGAGAGTGAGAAGCGATGAAAAGCAGTGCTGTGTGATCGTGTGTTTCCCCTTGCCAGCCACTAACGTCCTCCTCAGGCGACCTGCACGACGGAACGGGCCTCAGCGATACCACCTCGCCCGATGGCCTGCTCTCCGACAAGGTCTTTAGCGAGCTGAGTGCATACGATCTCCTCACCATTGGCAACCACGAGCTCTACCTGGCGGACGTGGCCTACCACACCTTCAACGACATCAGCTCGTTCTGGGGCGACAAGTACCTCACGTCCAATGTGCAGATCATCAACCCGGACAGCCAAGAGTGGGAGTACGTCGGCAAGACGCACCGCTACTTTACGACGGAGAACGGTAAGCGAGCGGTCGTTTCGATTCGTAGTAGGACATCAAGAGCATGCTAACAAGGCCGCAGGCCTCCGCATCATGGCGTTTGGTGTCCTGTTTGACTTCACGGGCAACACCAACGTCTCCAAGGTCATCCCGGCTTCGGAGATGGTCAAGCAGCCTTGGTTCCTCGACGCCATCAACACCAGCGAGCCCGTGGACCTTTTCCTCCTCATCGGCCACAACATTGCGCGTCCCTCCATCAGCGGCAGCACCTTCCAGGTCGTCCACAACGCCATCCGCGCCATCCACACCACTACCCCTATCCAGATCTTTGGTGGCCACAGCCACGTCCGCGATTTCGCCGTCGTCGATGAAGCCAGCACGGCGCTCGAGAGCGGCCGCTACTGCGAGACTGTCGGCTGGTTCTCCATGAGTGGCTTCAACGAGACCAACAGCGGCCGCACGGGCCCCCCAAACCCCATCGGCGTGGCCAACCCGACGCGCAAGGCGATTGCGGCCAAGTCAACCCAAACGGAGACGACATCGCCCTTTGTGTACGCGCGTCGCTACCTCGACTGGAACCGCTATACCTTCCAGTACCACACAGTGAAGGCGCCGACATTCGACACCCCGGCCGGTCTCAAGGCCACAGACGAAATTGCCGGCATCCGCACGCAACAGCGCCTCGGCCAGGTGTACGGCTGCGTGCCCGCCTTTTACTGCCAGACGTGCGTGCCCTTTAGCGACCCGACAAACATCTTCACCGTCATGACCGACGCCGCCAGCGAGGTTGTGGTCAACCCCAACCGCGCCAACAAGGCCCGCATGGTCTTTTCCAACACGGGCGGCATCCGCTTCGACATGCACAAGGGCCCCTTCACCTACGACGACAACTTTATCGTCTCGCCCTTCCGCAACGTCTTCAAGTACATTCCAGACGTGCCCTTTGCCGACGCCAACAACCTTCTTCACCAGCTCAACAGCGGCGGTGCCGACAAGCGCAGCCTGGCGTCCGTGGAGGCCAGCTCCCTCTTTGGCCGCGACGCGTGCGTCGACCCCGCGGTCGGCCTCGCCCGCCGCGGTGCGTCTACCTCAGCGTCCGACGGCGCCCCGCTCGGCATTGGCCGCCGCCAGGTCCAGGAGACGAGCGGCTACACCACCACCGACGACTTTGGCACCGACGGCGACGACACCGCGCACTCGGCGATCCCCAGCTTCCCCATCCCTCTTTACTACATGGCCACCGGTGGCTACCCCAAGTGCCGCAATCCGGACAAGGTCGATGTCGTCTTTGTCGATTTGTATGTCACCCAGCCCTCCCCTGCTATCTTTTTTTTCCCTTTCTTTTTGCCACTGTTTTTGTTTTGAGTTGCTTTCCCCCCATCTAACAAAAGTAGCATCCAATCCTACATCTTGTCGTACCTTGGCTCGGCGTACTCCGCTGCCGACGTCACGCCGTACATCTCCGAGAACTTTACCTCGCAGGATTACTTGATCCCCTACGTTCAGAAGAAGTGGCAGGCCAACATTGACAACTGCCCCCTGTGAAGAAAAAGGGAGCAGTGGCAACGTTGTTCGGAGGCGTGTCGATTACGTGTTGGTGATCACGTGATTGTACCAAGTGTATCAACTCATCAGCAACAGCCAGCCAAGGCTCAGTTGGTTAGCAACATATATGTGAATACTAATATACTCGTATTAACTCATTCTTCCCCGTCGTAATTAACGTATAATTGTAGTTGCTGTGTATCCTAACTGAAATGGAAGATTCAGGCACATGTCAATCTCACCCGATTGTCACGTGAGTCGCATTATCGTGGCAAGGTGGACACTTGTACTGGCTTCTCGCGAGACAGTACAATAGGGGCTCTACAGGTGCGACATTAGACTGTTGAAAGTACAATAAACAAACTTCTCAAAATATTTAAACCAAGCAGTTTGTATCATCAGATGGTACTCCGTACTGGCACATGCATTTTAAACGCAGTGTCCTGTCACCTGTCGTGTCAGGCGTGCCCACTACGAAGGAGGTCTTCCGAGGGCAAGCACCAACGCCACTAAGGTCGAGGCCCACTTTCCGTCGCCAGCTGTCCAGTCCTCGTTACCCAACCATTTTTGCCGACGTCATTCGCAGAGGAAGGCACCATCCAGCACCGTTCAGCCTCGGACGACTTTCTCCCTCAAAGCTCTCTCTTTTCTTGGAATCTCAATCCTTTCTTTCTCAATCCCCCCCCGCCCCCTTTAACGGCTTCGCCAAAACCTTTGTTGCCTCGGAACGGCAACGATTTGTGTACAATCCAAGAAAACGGCCCGCGACGTACGCAAAACAAGCTTCACCAGACTCCGACGACTGAGGAACTTTCAAAGTAGGCCCTCGCGGGCCTCTGCGGTGGAATAACATCCTTTGTAAATGACCCGGTCTCCCTCATTTACCTATCAGACGGCTCGTACAAGCACCCAGAATCACACATATACGCCGCGATGGCGGAGAAGAGTACGAGTGGCTCTGCCGATGGCGGACCCTCCCTTTACGGCTTCCCACTCGATACACTGAGCGACATGACACAGCTGCCCGACTACGATACCGACTTCATCTCACCCGACGATGTCGATGCCTTTGTCCAGGCCCTTGCCGCGCCCGACCCTTTACAGTCACCGGTAGCGACCACCGCAGTGAGCCCGGGCGAGGAGGGCATGTCCTTGCAAAATTCGGGCGCCGCGACACCGGCCACCCTCACCAAACGAAATTCGGCCATGAGCAATACAGACGGTGCTGGCACGTCCACCGGCGTTGACGCGTCCTACTTCATTACGGCGAAGAATGACTGGGCACCGATACGCGAAAGGGTCGAAGAAACGGACGGCAACACTTCTGCTTCTGCTTCTGCTTCTGGTGCTGCTGCTCCCGGCCCTCGCCGCACTGCACCTTTCTTTTCCGCATCGTCTGCATGGCTGCCCTCGTTTTTCACGTGGAAGAAAAGACCTCCATCGGCGGGCCCAGCACAATCCGGCGGGGGAAACGGCGGAACGACCAGCAAGCGATCGCGCCGCCAAGAGCAGCGCCGCCGGGCGGCCGCCGCATCCACTGCTGCGGGGAAGCGCTCCCGCAAACGGTCTGACAAGACCGGCTCATCCTCACTCGGACGCCGCACGCGCGACGAAACACGCGAGGGCTACCTGTACGGCCTGCTCAAGTGGCCGTTCCTCATTGGCGTCTTTGGCTGGATCATCGGCCTGTCCATCGCTTACCTGCTCACGCGCATGTACATTGCCGCCTACGAGCAGCTCGTCACCTGGCGCGGCCGCCGCGAGCGCCTGCGCCACCGCATGCGTGCCACGGACAATTACGCAGACTGGGTGGCCGCCGCCAACGCGCTCGACACACACCTTGGCAACGACCGCTGGAAGGAGGAAAACGAGTTTGCCTTTTATGATTTCCGTACGGTGCGCCGCGTGGCCGACCACCTGCGGAAGTGCCGGGCCCGAGCTGAAGCAGCCGAAGCGGCTGAGGCAGCTGAAGCAGCTGAAGCGGTGGGAAACGGCCCAAACGACGCAACCAGCGGGGGCGGCGAAAAGAAGAACAATGTGAGCGAGCTCAAGGCGCTCGTGGAGGCGTGCGTCAAGAACAACTTTGCCGGCGTGGAAAACCGGCACCTGTACAGCCGGACATACTACGGAACCAAAAACCTCGTGCAGAGCTTTGTGGACGAGATCGAGCGGAGTCTGGAATTTCTGATCAAGACCAACCAGCTCGACACGGCCGAGAAGCGCGCACTCTTCAAGCGCCTCTACGCCAACTACGGCCGGACGGCCCTCTGTCTATCGGGCGGCGCGTCGTTTGCCTACTACCACTTCGGCGTGGTGCGGGCGCTTCTGGACGAGGACCTGCTGCCCAATGTCATCACGGGCACGAGCGGCGGCGCCCTCGTGGCGGCTCTCGTCGCGACCCGGACCAACGACGAGCTGCGGCAGCTTCTTGTGCCCGCTCTGGCCGGCAAGATCAACGCCTGCAGCGAGCCTTTTTCTGTCTGGTTTCGGCGATGGTGGAAGACGGGCGCTCGGTTTGACTCGGTCGACTGGGCGCGGCAGTGCGCCTGGTGGTCGCACGGATCCATGACCTTCCGTGAGGCGTATGAACGCACGGGTCGCATCCTCAACGTCACCTGCGTGCCAGCGGACCCACACTCACCGACGATTCTGTGCAACTACCGCACCGCCCCCGACTGCGTCATCTGGTCGGCCGTGCTGGCCTCGGCGGCCGTTCCCGGCATTCTGAATCCCGTGGTGCTCATGATGAAGACGCCCGGCGGCCGGCTCGTGCCGTACTCGTTTGGCCACAAGTGGAAGGACGGCAGCCTGCGCACGGACATTCCGATCAAGTCGCTCAACCTGCACTTCAACGTCAACTTTACCATTGTCAGCCAGGTCAATCCGCACGTCAACCTCTTCTTCTTCAGCAGCCGCGGCTCCGTGGGCCAGCCCGTGACGCACCGCAAAGGCCGCGGCTGGCGCGGCGGCTACCTGGGCTCGGCGTTCGAAGAGTACCTCAAGCAAGACCTGCGCAAATGGCTCAAGCTCCTGCGCAATCTGGAGCTGCTGCCGCGGCTCCTGGGCCAGGACTGGTCCGAGCTCTGGCTGCAGCCGTTCAGCGGCACCATTACGATCTGGCCCAAGTCGATACCCTCGGACTTTGTGCACCTCTTGTCGGATCCCGACCCGCCGCGGCTTGCGCGCATGCTGCACGAGGGCCGGCAGTCGGCGTTTCCGCCGCTCAAGTTTGTATCGAACCGGCTGCGGATTGAGCGGCTTGTCGAGCGGGGCCGCTTGGAGACGCGGTTGCAGGCCGCCAGTGGCATTGCCGCGGGGGCAGCCAGCACGGCCAGCGCCGCGCGCTCAGACCGTGCTGGGGGTATGGGTGTTGTTGATACCAACGGCCGCGGCCGCCGCTCGCTGCACCTCGGTAACCTTGGCGGGCAGGGCCATGGCGTCAGCAGCAGCCTCGACTCACTGATGAGCGATGACGACACGACCGGCCGCACACGCCAGAGGCGACGCCGCCGGGACTTGGCATCGGGCATCGGCCTGGGCCTAGGTTCCCTTGCTGTCAGTGGACTGGGCAGCACAACCGCGACGTCCGACGAGAACAACCTTACGTCCGACACGGACGACGACCTGGATCTTTCCGGTGGCGGAATCGGGATGCAGCATACACTCCAAGACAGCTACGACGACGATGAGGAGGCGGGGCCCGGCGTTGAGTACGATGACGACGTGCCCATTGTGGAGGACACGGAAGCAGACGAATAGTACCGACTCGACGGAAGCATTTTTTTTTCAGCATACAATAGGCGGCATTTTTAATTTTTGGTGTTGTTAAGAAAAGGTGGCGCATACAGGTGCCATTTTACGTACTTTTTTTGTCTTTTATGGTTTTGGTTTTCCCTTTTTTTCATTCTTTCCAATTATATCTATACTTTGGCATCCTGTATTTCCAGTGATTGTTTTGTAAATGCAGTCCCGCCTCGCCTGTTTTCTTTTTAACCAGACACCTCACGCCAGGGCAAACAATCCGACAAGACAGCCAAGCATAGCAAACAGCGGCCAGACAACGTTGCGCAGCCCCGGCGACAACAAAAGGGACACCAGAGATGCCCTTGTTCTTGGCGCCATCGTCGTCTCCCGGTCTCCGCGCCACGGCGCTCCAGCCCGTGCGGCACCGTTGGTCGACGACGGCGCCGCCACGACAGCCGTCGGCGGTCCCAGCAAGCTCACGCCCGCCGTCACCGTGCACGGCGCAAATCCATAGCGGTCGCCGCTCGTCCACGTATAGTTGTACGTCGAGTACGTGCCGTTCCAGTTGGCGTCCGCCGTGTACCAGATGGGCCCCACGTGCGTCAGGTTGCAGCGCGCCGCGGTCGTGCCGTTCAGCCGGCATTGGTTCACGAGGGTGCGGCTGGGGTCGCCGAAGCGCGTGCCCGTGAAGACAAAGGTCGAGGGGCCCTGGGTGATGGTGGACGGCGGGCCCGTGGCGTTGTTGGCCCAGGAGCTGCTGGCAGTGATGATGCTGGCGGTGGGCGAGATGTGGGAGTGGCGGGTCGTCGAGGTCGAGGTCGTGATCGGGGTCGGGGTCGACGGATCCGCGCCCGTCGACGACGCCTCCTCCAAGGCCGTAGCCGCGGCCTCCCCCGTGCTGTTCACGGCCGTCGCCGCCGTCGCCACGAGGTCGATGCGCGTCGTGGTGATGACAAAGGTCGTGGCCCCGCCATCGGCGTCGACGCCCGCGACGCTGCCGCAGACGCGATGCAGGACGGTATAGGGCAGGCCCTCAAAGGCGCGCTCGTCGAGATAGAAGAGGGGCACGACGCGTGTCGAGTCGGTGGCGGTGGTGGTGGAGGTGGCGGTGGAGGTGGCGACGGCCGTGGATGTCGACGTCTCCGTGGACGTCGATGTATACACGCTGACGCTGACGGACACGCTGGTCGACACAGCGGTGACCGTGGCCGCGAAGAGATCCTGTCGCTGGTGGAGCGGCGGTTCGGGTGGGGGTGCCACGGACGACAAGGGTGTCGGTAGCTGCTGCTGCTGGATCTGCTGATGCTGCTGCTGCTGTGCCACGGCCCTGCCGACGACCGCCAACACGGCCGTTCCACCAAGACGAAGGGTGGGCAATCTCATTTTCGTCGTATGCCTGCTGTGTCTGTTCCGTTTCATGGGATCGCAAAGGGAAATGGGAGCAGGGGCGTGGTGCCGGTGGCGAGGATCTCGACGGCCAAAGCAACCATAGCGCTCGACAGGTTGGTGAGGATGCACTATGCCGTCGCGATGCAGGCAGGATACACGGGGAGCATGTTCTTTTTTACTTGTGTTCCTATGTCATTTTGACAAGACGTGTTCACAGTTCGTCTCGGCCCCTTTCGATCAATACTATGGCCAACGCAGGCGTATATTGAACACCACGCGGCTGATTCCACCCATTTTTAAATGTCCTGGCCAGTCGTACCCAAATCCGTATCGAAAGGGCCGTTCGCGAGGGAAGGGGGAGGAGGGATATAGTGCCAAGCACGAAAGCAAATCACATCGTAGAATAAAATTTAGCGAAAACCAAAGCAGAGGGGAATGGTAAATATAGCAATCTGTACGCCTACTTTAGCCGGCTCGCTGCCCGTGGGAGTTTGTCCGTCTGTTCCTGCATACGATTCGGGGAAAGATATGAGAGGCAGGAGGCAAGTACAACGCGCGAATAGACGATAAGAGTGTTATGACGGGGCCGCCGCTGCTACTTTCTGGTCTGTTCCTGCATAAGCTGCTTCCAGCTGCGGAATGCGAGTGGATGGACAGCAAAATGCGGCATCGCGATAGTTGCGGGTACTGTAGATGCAGGCACAGGCGGCGCATAATGCGGCCAATCGTTCAGGCAATCTATTGTGACCAAAAGAAATATAATGCCATATAATAGCCGATATGTAAGCGGCAATATACGCCGTACGCCACGCGTGTGCTCCGTTGGAAAGCATCGTCAAACAAGCATCAATTTTTGCTTGAAGTCAGGCATGAGTGAAATCCGCGTAGGACGTATGACAGTAGTAAAATCATCATGTCATGCAAGGAGAAAGCCACAACAAGTTTGGCTCGTCTGAATCTAAGAGTGCACTTGGGCACCGAGTTGTGTCGTGGTGGTGCATTCTGTCTTGGCTGATGTGATGTCTTGGTGAAGGCGGAAGACGAGGTGCCGTTTCAAATGAGACCAGACTTCATTTACAGCACAGCCACTGTGGAGAGGCTCTTGCTGTGGGGAATTGGGAGACAAAGGAAGAAGAAAAATAGAAAATACGAGTGAAATGAGATCATAAAATAAAAAATATCCAAAGAAAATAGAATATAAAAGAAATTAAAAGAAAAGAAAAAAAACACGCAAAACGACAAAAAAACGTACAGCAGCGGGTATTCGCTGGTCGTCACCGACCCAACTACTAATCCGCCGACTATTGGTTTGACTAGGGGAGAGCGGACGGGATCCCGTATTTTCCAATATCTATGGCCGTACGTGGAAGAACTGTGTTGGTCGAGTCTCTATAAAGGAAGCACTACAATGTGCCTGCTATTGTACTTGTCACAAATGACATTTACTCGCTAGATTCTTACAATGACCTCATATCTATGTGTTACGCAAGGACATATTTCTTGCGAGCTTGCCTCTTTTACACAGTTAACTGGAAATGCAGAATATAGAGCTGGCGAACACGGCACGGAGAGGCAGCCAAAAACCTACCAGTTTGTCTTGTTCGCGGCAGCTCGCGGCAGCCGCATTTTTGGCCACCACAAGCATGTGTAACAACGTCGTGCAGCTGCGTTGGCACGTCCAAAAAGCAGGTCCGGTCTTAAAACCACGCCGTTGGGGCTGGAACTGACTCGATAGCTGCAAGCTCTCTGGGTGCGGGTGCGATCAATATGGCATTCTAAGGATATTGTTTCAGCTTCGAATTCCAGTTCACAGCCGCCTTGTTGGAGAGACAATGGAACGCAGCAGTTGATTAGCGAGAATTGGCATTGAAGCCTGGCGATCTTCTTGGATGGATGTCTCTCACTTCGTCTGGTTGATGGCAATTACGTCATTGGTCATGTTGGGCAAGGCTGAAGTGCACAGGGATGTGAGGCATCTCCCGATAAACGCAGTATCTCGAGGTTGACAAATATCACTGTTGTTGTGCTCCCTTTTTATTTTGTCCTGGCCACTTTACTGTGCCTGTGTGATTTGGGGTGTGCAAAGCGGTTGGCCTGTCACGGTCTAACGGTTTTTATTGGTTTGGTGTGTTTTCGAATTCGATGAAGCGCAAACAATGTAATGATAGACGGAAATTTACTTGTTTATTTGTATTTGTTTATTATTACACCAAAACACTATTTTTCCCAGTATACGAAAAAAATTAAACAAAAACAGAAACAATGCAAATGAAAAATAAAAAATTCTTGCCTCACAAACCATTACTCTTCCCAAGCATTGAAAATAAAACAACAAACAGGCATAGTATCAAGTCACGTCCCACTACAACCACGACTTGTTCTGCACTTACAAAAGCGCGACGTTGCGCGCATTCCGGACACGCAAACCCAACATCGCCAACACTGAGGAATGACCCAGTGACGCAATCGCATTCTTCCCTACACGGACGTTGAAGGGCCGTGGGTAAATACGTCAGCACCGAGAGGGCTGAGGGGATCGCGATCGAGATTCTTGAAAATGTTTACATCGTATGACTTGGCCCTGTTGACACAATGATTTAGATTGCCAAAAATGGACCTGTCTCTGTCTTATCGCGCTATCTCGACAGAGGTCCAGATCGCGGCTTTCCGTACCAGGTGCATGTAAACAACCACGTCACAAGGAATGGGCGCAAAGATAAAACAGAGTACTCCGTGCTCCGTACTTTGTAAAGACACGGCCTGGTGGCGGCGCGAAACCAAAGTGGTCTGCCCGGATCCTGCCGGCCACCCGCTTTCCCACTTAGAGTCACTTTTTAAGTGCATGCAGCAGCGGCTGTGTCACATCCTCCCTGCTGTGTCGTCGTGTCGTAGGTCGTCGGACAAGATTCATTACGGAGGAAGACCTGCGCATGGGATGAAAGGCGCACAAACCTTAATTGTTTGGACATCACAGCAGCTATGCTCGCACGCGTATAACCTCAGCGAAGGCGTTTGGAGTGCCACCGTGTACTCCGTAATACACCGGTCCAGATACCACAAGGTAAGGACCATGTAGACGTGTGCCTGGCCTCCTGTGGCACGGCATAAATTGCCAGCGAAAGACAATGTTGTCGGCTTGAAACGCGCTCTTTGGGCGACACAAAGGTTTGGCGGAGCGTCGATGCGGGCAGATCCCTTGATAGAGGACTCGCTGCGGCGCGAGGCTCAACAGTATATGAAGACAAAGGCAGTGTCGTACATTTCCTTGACGTGCCAACAAGAGCCATGCGTTACTTTCCCGCCGAGAACTCTGCAGGGACAGCATATTCCGAGACCACTGCATAAGGGGATATCTCGGCAGTCGAATCCCATTCCACATGCAATAAAGATATCCTCAGATGTATCTTACATCGTACGCCATCTGTCCGAATTTCCACGGTGCAGCGCCCACTCGCCTTCACCGAACAGAAAGTCACATGAAACGCGCAAACGAAACAACGAAGAAAGCATCGAAAATCAAAACAAGGCCGCCCTCCTTGCCGTCTGTTTGCTTCGCAAGTGGCAAGCCTGGTCGGCGTGTTCATCCAAACCGAGGTCCATTAAGATCTTCATCGACGGAGTCTCACAACCTCATCTCTCCCGACGATCCTTTTTGAGACGCGGGCGACGTTCGGTCACCTCGGCCATTTAATCACCTGGCTAAGAGAGCAGATGACAATGAGACGCTGGACGGCCAACCGGTACATCCGCACCTTCTTTCCGTACAAAAAGTACATGGCTTCAAACGACATGACTCTCGACCAGGCCCCCCCCCTCAAAGAAACGTCCAGAAAGACGTCAACGCCGGCGTGAGGGGAGTGGAGACAAATCAAAACCGGGGTGGTTCCTGGCTAACCTTGTTGTGGGAGAGGCAGTGCAGAAAGGAGCTCCAGTGCAATTTCGCAAGAACGCGGGCTCCGCTTACGCGTGATGAAATGTATCGTCTCACCAAAATGTGTGTTAAAATGCGGTTGTACATCGTTCGCCGGCAGGCGGACGTGTCAAAATGGTGGACAGGGTCCGCCGCAGAATGCGGTTTAGTGTCGTCTCATCCGCGCCGGTCAGTACGCCAGTACGACGCTCGGGAAATGAGATGTGGGGTTATCGAATGGACCCCAGGTGTTGGGTTAGAAACGATCATCTCACGAGAGCGGCGTACGAAGTATTGTTTGTTTTTGTTATGGATTTGCCTTTTTTTCTTAGGGCAGTCCAGACGGCTGCTTATTGTTTTGGTCGTTTTGCACTATTGTCGGTAATTGCGCGAGGGAAGATGAGAAAACCGCCGAAACGAGGCGAGAATACGGAGTAGAAGAGAAGGGTAAAGGGAAAAAGCAGTCGAAAACGTGGGAATCCAAATTATGATTCCCTGGTTTCCGTCGCTTTTCGATTTGTTTGTTTGGTCAAGTCAGTAGATATTGCAACACCAATTTGATAAACACACTTCAACTCAGAAATCGGATGTACAAAAAAAAATCAATTCACCAACTCATGAGTATCAAGAAAATCGGTCAAAAAGAAAAGGGGGTTTTAAAAAAGAGCATCCAAACTCTCCCGTTCTGAACAAAAGGCAAGAGAATTTGGAAACCCAAAAAAATACAATTAGAAGATTAAAGTAAACAACCAGTGATCCATGCCAAAATTCCGTTCCGCTGGTGCCAGAGAACAAAGATCCAACACGTCCCACCGCTTGTTAAAAATGCAACTCGCCAGAAAGCCCCATATGGTACGGTACGTTCATAAATGCCATAGCCTTCCAGGCTTTTCTAAAGAAAAGAGACAAAAGAGAAGTCAAAAATTGATGGAAAATACATCAACTTGGCCTTTATGCCAGGACAATGGCAACAAGACCGGCAGCAGCGGCCAGAACGCCCGAGAAGGCGACGTTGCCGGCACCGGCCGTGACAACGGCGGTCGGGGCAGTGTGCGAGCTGGACATTGTTAGTATATTGCTTGTAACAGGAGTAGGCGAGATGACATAAACATACCCAGTGTTGGTGCCAACGGAGCCACCGCCGGGGGTGGTAGGGCAGGGGACGGCAACGGTCTCGTAGATGACGGTGGGGATGACGGTGGTGACCGAGGTCGAGATGGTCTTGACGGAGTAGGTGGGGCAGGCAGCCGGGGTCGTGACGGGCAGGACGGTGTTGCCGTGGCCGCCGTTGCCACCGTTACCGCCGTTGCCACCAGTGGGAGACCAGGTCTTGGTGTTGACGGTCGTGTTGTAGTAGTGGCCGCCGCCGGTGGCAGTGACGGGGCAGATGGTGGTCGAGACAGCGACAACCTCCGTCGAGTAGACAGTCGAGCGGGCCGGGCAGTTGGTGACCTCCGGGGCACACGAGGTGATGGTGTGGACGGTCGTGGAGAAGACAGTCGAGGTGGTCAGGGGGTGGACCTTGGTCGAGGTGCGGGCCGGGCAGTTGGTGACCTCAGGAGCGCACGAGGTGATGGTCTGGTACTCGGTGCTGTAGATGGTGCTCTCAGCAGGAGACTCAGTGCCGGCCATGACGGCACCAGCGAAGAAAAGGGCAGCAGCAGCGAAACGCATTTTGACTGATTTGAGGGATGAAAGGTTGAACCTAAAAGGGTTGAGGCGGTAAGGGATTGGAGGGGTGTTTGAAAAGAGTGACTGAAGCTAAAAAGCTAAATGATTGTTTTTAAAGAGTGGACGACCGAAGTCAAAGATGAGCAATAGATGCAGAGTGAGTTGTCTTGTTGGGCTGAAGAAAAAAGAAGAGAAAAGAGAAAGAAGAGTCGACAGGAGAGGTGCTGGAAGAGCGACTGTTAAATAGCTTGACGAGCATACAGAACGGCGCTCGTGGCAAGACCGACAAGGAGACCCTGTCCAGAGAGTCAGAGAGACCAAGCGAGAGTCAGGACCGCACATCCTGTCTCGTTCGTAGCTGGCTTGTTGTGAGCATACCTTCTTTCCTGGTCATCGTGTGGACTGGCCCACACCCCCCTTTTCCAAGCCCACTTTCGTTTTCCGCCTCTCTTTCTCTTATGCCACGTAAAAAGAGAGGGCAACCTGCCAAACGATGTTTCCCCCCTACTACCACACCCCGGACGGCCTCATCTCCTACACCCCGGCCACCTCCCGTTTCAGCGGTTTTTCTTTTGTATTAATTTCCCAGGGCAGCAACTCCAGATGCCTCCGACCGGACGCTAATCCAGGGGGCTCGGTGGATGCGCGCTTCAAGAGCGCAACGTCGAGCGGCTTGCAAAGCGGGGAGCTCATTGGCTGGTGGTGCTTTTTGCTACTGTCAGGAGCAGGCCGGTGCTTTGCCCTCGTTGGACAGCGGCAACCTGCTTGCATGCAGTCTTGGGGCAACGTTCTCAGCATCTTGAGCACACACACACAACAAAGCTTTGTGTGTTCCTGACTAGTGGATGCCCGGTGCAACCGTCGTGCGGGCATTTCCAGGCGCTGACACTGGCGTTGTCCACGCTTAGCGGGCCGGTGGCGAATCCGGAGCGCGTCATTTCCACTGTACCCATCCTTGTTGCGAATTTTTAGTTGCAAAATTTGTGCCCCGTTTATATCATGGCAACGCAGCATCTGGCCTCCTTGAAATACGAGATGTACAACAGTACATGGTCGTCGAGACGAAGAAAAGGAGACAAGGGAACGAGGGTGGAGAGTTGCATGGCGGAGACTGAACCGCCTCTTACCAAAAGTTCATCACTACTATGGAACCACATTTGGCCCCTATTCTCTGTTGTATGACGGCGGCGATAGTGTGTATTACCCGGTATTGTCGAAGTTCTGGCGGCAAGTCGCTGGGCACGATGGGCGCCTCTTTTGCGCCTCTGGTGCATCTGGACTGGAGGAGAGCGCTTGACATGGGGGGGTGCTCATTTTGCATTTAATCGACATTGTTATTACCCTGTGCAGGGGTGGTGGGTTGCTGGGAGAGTCGCCTGTAACTTCGTAAGCACATTATTGCCTTTGTCGTATGTTTGTTCTGACTCGCTCGCCAAAAAGCGGAAAGGCAACGCCGGACGAGCGACACAGGTGGTCTGGCCAGGCCAATCTGGGATCGTTGCTGAGCATCGATTCAATCTTGTTTTAACGACCATGGAAATAAAGCCGCATCCACGCACCGGCGGCCAGTCTTGGACCCAAAGGCAGCTGGTGAGAGGAATGTCACTCGGGATATTTTGGTCGGCACCGATGCACACGGCGACGTGCACCAGCGTGAAATGTGATCAGCGCTGCGGTGATTTGTGATTTCGAAGAGAAATGAGCGCGGAGCAGTTGTGGACGGCCTTTTTTTGCCCACCACTTTCTTTTGTTTCCCCGTCTTCTTTTGCTCACCGTCTGATACACAGCGCTTGGGGACTGGGTCGGTTCATGCCCTGTCGGCGTCTTCTTGTTAGCTAGTTTGGCCACCTCTCAGACGCCTGACCAGGGGAAGCCAATTTATCCATCCAACGTCCAAGTCTGGACCGATTGGTGTTGGATACAGCCAATCTGCTCACGAGAGCCACTCTGAGTTCACTTTCCCCTCTTCTTGGCTTTCTTTTCTGACCTCGCATCGTGCTAGCCTCTGGAAGCCAGTTGCTGCGCGCCGCCTCAAGTCGCGTCGTGTTCGCGACTTGAACCATATCGTGACTTTCTTTTGCGCCTCATGCACCTTGTCTCTTGCGTTGGATCCCTAGCTTTCGACGTCCTACCGCGTTCTCCTGTGCATGGTACTCAGCCGCCTGCATATATCCTTTGGGAGAACTGTCGACGTGCTCCAGCTTCGGCCCTTGATCTGGTCCAGTCTGTCCGTTCTCTGTTTTTGTTCCAGGAGAACCAACACTCTTCTGTATTACTGTCGGAGAAGCGCTCCGTGTATCAATGATAGCCCAAGCCAGTCCTGGCTGGACTGTGGCGGCGGATGGGCAGGATGGACAGGCATCGGGGGTTTCGTTTCGATGTTCCATTGCCCTCCGCATTGTCTTGTTTCCTTCCACTGGTGCACCTGGCCCTGGAAGAATCAATGCATTGCGGACATGGGGTGGGTAGAGGGGAGGGGCTTCGAGAGTGAGATCTCCCATCGCAGCTGGGCGGCTCCTTCCCCTTTCTCTGAGCCTTCCTAATTTGGCGAACCACTTCATGTTTTGCTCAGCCACGGTTTGTGATACCAGCGGGGGAAGTCACGATGGCAATTCATGAGCGCATATTCCGTAAGTCGTACTTCGAAAACAGCAGGGACGACTTGTATTACCTCCGTCGTCTTGCTATGCTCTTTCCAGAACGAACACCCGTTCCTTCCAGAGAGGGGAACCCGTCACTTTCCTATAATCTTCCAGAGAATTGTCCAGCTCTTTACTAGTAATACAGAATCCGATGCGCGCAGCCACCGTCTCCTGTGCACGACGTATTTTTGTGCAACGCAGATACATACGTAGGCCTTATTCAACGTTTTCTGCCTCTTGAAGACGGGTCGTCGATGCTGGCGCTGTCTCAAACCGTCTCGAAGACGACCTTCTGAGCAGCACCTTTGCCAAAAGGGTAAGAGCGTCCTTCAGAAATATCGCCGGGCGCGCTTGCACTTGCACTGTCAAGTGGCAACAGCGATCCAATAGATTCCCCACAACCTTGATGAATGGACAGGCGCTAATGCAGGTACGCATGCTTTTCGGTCAAAAACCTGCAGGGACGAAACGAGCCAAACAAGAAAGAACGAGCGAATGACAGGCGTACTTCATACATGTCCTTCGCAGGTAATTACGACGCACGTACAGATGGAATGGGGAAATGTAAGTACTAAAGAGGGCTCAGACAGCACGAATGTGCAGTGCGCGCCACTGTCACCATGGCTAACGAGTGACAAGCGCAGATAGGATGTGGGCGGATAAAAGACGCGACATTACGGCGGCTGGCGACAAGTCATCCCCGTTTCTGTGTGGAGTAATGCCAACCTGCACAGTTGGGCGGTGTGTCTCTGGACGCGCCCGCCCCTTCTGGTGAAAATAAGTGAAGAATTGAAGAGTATTGTCCAGTCCGGCAGGACCGCCCAGTTTCTTGTCGGATCGCCGCTCTCCGTCGTAGTTTCCTTAGGACGCGTCTGTGTGGTATCTTGTGGGCCCCCCTTTCCGCTACGCTTCGACGAAAACTGGTTCTGGGCGTCTCTTTCTCCTTGACCCTCTTCTTTTTCTGTGTCTTTTTCGGAAAAGCTCAATTTCACTCGCTGCCATCAAATGCACTCAAACTCTTGCTCGGTCTCTCAACTTCGGCTCCTCTTCTGCTTTTCTCCTCTGTCCATTAAACCCCGGACAGGGGCTTTAATTATCCCACGGCGTATCGGCGATACGTCTCACACTTCCCTATTTCACTGTCGCCGTCGCCTTCCTGGATCTTTCTGGGCCCATCTCATATCCTCCTCTCTTTTCTCTGCTATTTCCATGGTGGAGATGACATGTGGAGGTGTCGGTGGGACGCATTGTCGACGCGAATGGAGAGGAAAAGTGTGAGAATCCTGGAAATGGTGCCTACACTCGAGCGCGACGTGCCTCAGAAAAGGAGGCGATGGGGCCCAATAGTCGCTTTCCAACCACCGACCGCTTTTGGACCTTCCGCCGTTGGCTCTCAGAGAGAGGTCTGTGGTCCTTTCGCCAGGGTTAAGCTTTCGTCCATTTTAACGGCCTCATGGCGGCGGGACTTGATGTCGGGGCTAGACCGTGACCCTTGGGAGATAATGGCCTGACCAGACCAAGACCAGGAGCCCTGTCTGTTTATGGCATCTGGGCGGTGTGTCACTCTGTAATACGGAGTACTGGATTAAAGATTCATGAAGGCCTCGGTGAGCACTGAGACTGGATCCCAGTAAGACGCTATTGGCAGCCGAATGACAGACTGTGACCAGTATGTGAAATAGCCATACGACCAGAGCAGATATGAAGACGATCAGGCTCACCTTTGACGACAAAGAGCCTCGGCGAGTCTCCCCGGCAAAGGAATGAATTTTCGCGCTCTCTCCTCTGCATTTCGCATCGAGGGTGAGGAACGAAAGGAGACTACTAACAAAGTAGAAAGATCCAGAAACTTGTGGGCCACGTGCCTCCCGTCCGTTAAGTCACGTCCGGCGGTGAATGGCCTGGGGCTCTAGCTCAGATCAATCTTGCATGCCCAGACATATGAAGAAATACCTTCATCTCCAGCGGTCTGCAGTCCCGCTGGTGGAGAGTGATCGAGAGAGCTGAAGTGCAAATGCGTGCGGTACCATCTGCTCTTAGCTGGCTCATCTTGAGTCTACTGGGCAGAAAATACTGAAAATTCAGCAATATCTTCACAAGCCAGAAGAGTCTTCCCATGGTTGCATCTCAGTGAGACCTACCCATCAGTCTGGTCTTCTGTTGTGGAGTCCGACGGGCTATTGCGAAATGACGACCGCTCATCCGCTCCAGGCCAGCTTAATCTGATACAAAATTACGGAGCCGAAGGGTGCCATTTTCTCGTCGATTCTGCTTGATTTCCTCACCGGAAATACGAGGAAAAGATCTTCATGAAACTTTTGGGCATTGCATGTCCAATCTCGGATGCACAGGTGGGTGGCCGGAAGATTATTAGCAAGTGGCGAACAGGGGAGAGAGAACACAGTCAAAATGGGGCCGAGCCAAAAATAAATAAGACGAAAATAGGGGCAACGTGCAGAGCGGAGATGAATCGAATGCTCCTCAATAAGAATGACAACAACAATACGGAGTAGGAGGTCCTTTGAGAAAGCAGATCCGCGCATTGCAGGCGATTGGTCACGACAAAACATACATATCCCTTGTGTTCTCCGCGACCTTTGACCGCAGGCTGTCGCCAGCTTGGCGGGTGCGTCGAATTTGGGGGCTTCTTTGTTGCATCTGCAACCAAATATCTTGTAAGTCATACATTACGGAGCACGAAGCGCTATGGTGGGCGCCTCTTCATGGTCTTTTGTGTGATCCTCGGTCTGACTCGAGCACTTACAGGTTTCCTGAGGAATGCGGACGACACAAACCGGTCTTTGCTCCAGATTTCCAACAAAAGCTACATTTCTGCCTCTGATGGTACTTGCACGATTTTGCTTATGGCCTTTTGAATACGTTGACACCGGCAAGCACGAATGAGCCGCTTCTGCTATCGACCAATTTCTGTTCCATAAACAAAGTTTCCCTTGGAAAATGGGGCCCCGATCTGGCTCAGGGGCTGTCGAGACGAGACAATATGAAACGGGCTGGCCAGAATTGTGGAAGCATTTCTTCTGGTGTCGTTGAGCGAGGAATGCTGGTGTCGTTTTCCCGCGACTCGGTGGGGCAGATGACTTCCTGCCGTTCGACATTACCGAAAGGCTACGGATGACGGAACACTGGCATGGCCACCGTCTCATAAGATCTTGGTATGTCTGGCACTCCTCGGCGGCGATCGACATGTTATTTGGTTTTTCGGAACCGTGGTATGGGTAGAAAAACAGGGAAATTGGTGATACGGGTGCTTTTGCTAGAGCACTGGCTCGACCGACCTATATGTTTAACAACAGGCCACTTTCTCGCCCCCGGCCGTTCCACCCAACGAAGCATATTCCTTGGAAGCACAGAGAGCTCACTCCGTGCCTTTGCCACGGAAGTTGCCAGAAGCACGTTTCTACTCTGTTTTACCACCAACGAACTGACCAGCGTTGTTGGCATCGACACTTAACATCCGTCCAGGACAACCGCTGGATGGTGAGTGAACTGGCCAGCGAAGTGAGCGAGTTGTTTAATTCGACACGACCTCCGTTCAATGGGCTCTGGACTCACAGCGTCAACCGACCATGCCCTCGTTTTCGGTACCAGTCAGAAACCCCCGGAGATGGAGCACAGGGGACAGCGACGAGGGACTGTGCCGAGCTACTACAGACACTAAAAGCCGAAACGCACGTGGTGGAGTGGCCGACCGGATACGACGCAGAGTGCATAGCCGTCAGCGTGGCGGGCCGTGATGAAGGCAGATGGCGCACATTTTGAACGAGTGTCAGATGGCGAATCTGTCTGCAGACTTGCGGCTGGTTTACGTTATGGGAGGAGAGCCTAGGCTTTGTGAGAAGGCACTGACAGCGCCAGTAGACTGGCTGAGTGCAGCGTTTTGGTTGACGGGCAACACGATCGAGCGATCGTGTCTACTACCGAGGTGATGTGGCCAAGCATCGTTCGGCGTGGCAAAGCAGACGAAGCCATTCATGGTCGCACGTCTGCATGGGGATATGTCATCAAGCGATGGTGCGGCTGCTGGACCGGACAGACGGCTACCGCGGTCGGTATAGATGGTCAGCATCCGCGTCGAGGCGAAGTGCTATGGCATACGCTGGCTACTACAGTAACGGCCCGGCTACGTACGACGGGGCTGAGGCGTTGGTAAAATCGAGAGGACTGCCGTGGTTTGTACGCTATGATGCCCTCCATGCGCTTCTCAGCTCTTAACCCGACACTGACAACCTGCTGCAGGCCGCGAGAAACATACCTTCCTGGCGAGCGTCCCAATTTCTCCATGAATCGACCATTCCATTTCCCACAAAGCCTCCTCGCGCCTTTCCCAACCGGCAACAAGCACCCTTACATGACTCTCCGTCGATGGCAGCACGACGACGACAGGCAACAGTTCGTGAGGCTGGGCCAATACAATGTGCTGCCCGACAAAACAGACGGACCACGGCGTGCGGGGGGATATGGATGAAAGCCGGTGACTTTCATACACCGATGTCTACTGGTTTCGCTGAGATGTTGGACTGCCGGATACTGTCAGGCAGGCCGACCGTGATAGGGCCGTGCCGACTGGATTAATAAATCAGGGCGGCTTGCCGCCCTTTCTCTTGTCCGCGTGCCCAACTGACTAGACGGCTTCCTGAGCTTGACTCTCCCAAGCACCGAGTTGCCGCCGGTGAACAACGGGCGGCTTGTGGGCGAGTCGCGCCTTTGTGTACCACTGGCGAGCGACCAGCGCCCAAGCCAACAAGAATTGGCACCTCGGCCCATACTCGGCGTCTCTGTGCCAATGCTGCCGAGCCAAAGGCGGCACACCATCGTCACCATAAATGCATATTCGTTTTCTCTATTCAGCCGACACGACGACCGACAAACGCAGTATTGGGGATCACGCTGTCTGTCGACAAAAGCGTCTCCGGGCTCGTCTCACTTTCGGCCCGGTTCGCAGCCTACCCTTACGATCAAGCGATCCGCCGTCCGAGTCGTCGCTGGCTTTGTCGCCGCCAAGTTCGACAGTCGCCAAGGACGATTTCGGGGCTGGTCGGTCGTTCCCTGTTCGCCCAGACTGGCCTCTCGAACGCCGTCGTCACCCTCACGCGCGAGCCTTGTGTTTTACGTTTCGCGGCCGTTGCTTGCCCACGTTGACAAGGGGGAGGAAGGGACATGGGGGGTGGAAGGAAGGACGAAAGCGAGAACGGGTCGCCAATGACAAATGCATCAACGTCTACGACATACGATAGAGCCAATAATGGGATGAGGCCAGGGGCGACGCATGCACGATCATCGAAAGGTTGTGAATGCATACGTTGCGCTGGACGCAATCGCAAACAACAATGAATACACAAAAGCTTGCTTACAGTAGACGCAACACGGATTTGGAATCAGGAGACCGAGAAGCATCAAGCGCTAGGGCAGAGGGACGGAGGCCAACCAAGGCCGGGGCTGCTTTGGGCTATTTTGTTGTTCAGCTCTGGTGTTTTTGTGTGTCGTTATTTGTGTTTTGTTGTATTGTCTATGCTTCGTTACATTGGGCCAAGCGGCGTATCCATCCATCGCAGACGTTGTCGGGGCGTTTTTTTAATGTTATTGTCACTTTCTATCACTTTCCGCTCGGCATCTTCTTCCTTGCCAGATTCCTCGGACTTCGTCGAGCGCGTCTAAAAGAGAGAGGGCGGGGACTTGCATGGTGGATCCAGATAGTGGAAAGATGGGCTGGGCGTTTTTTGGCCTACGATGTTGCGTCGCTTGTCCTATCGGCGTATTTTGGGGTGTTCATGCAACGTCCGTATTACGGGGAGCATTTGAAATGATCAAACAGCCGCCGGTAAATATTCATAATGGGGGGGAATTTGCCACTCAGCACAGCGGGACGAAGAGGTTACACTGGGCTTGGCCTTTGCGCTTTGGCGACGAGCGACGTCTGCAAACTGAATCGTGGCTCCGGCGACCCAGTCGTGTCGTAGGCTCCCCGGTCGTCCACTCTCCACTCGGGGCTTCGGCACACCTGTCGTGTCGTAGGCTCCGCGTCGTCGATTTCGTCTGCACTTTTCTTGCTGCACCAATGCGGCTCAAGTGGGCATACAAGAGACCTGGGACGATGACACCAGACGAAAAAACACGACGGAAGCAAGCGTAAACAGGTTATTTGTGGAGATTCACCACGAGGGGAAGATACAAAAGCTTGGCAGCAAGAAACTGACAAATGGTCACAGGGCCCAAGAGACGACGACGGCGACGACGACGACGAAGACAACGATCTGTAAGCCAAGAGCGAGGCAGAGACGTCGTAGGTGAATGAAGACACGGCGGGCGCGCCAAGGCGGCGGCGGGAGAGTGCGCAGACGACGTACGAATCCCATGCGCACGATATTCGTATGCTTCCACTCGACGTCCCCGCGTCGCCGCGTCGCCGCGTTTCTACGTCCACTTTCGGTATCAATTTGAGACGACCTATACGACATACGAACATGCACGAAATCCACCCCGTTGCTCGGGCCAAAGGCTGCTCCTTAATTCCAGGCTCGCAAGGCCATGGACGGAACGAACGAAGTCCGACGCCAGGCCCGCCGCATTGCCACAGTGACTGGCGTGGTAGCGTAAGCTGTCTTCGGACGGGGTGATGCAGTGATTAGGGTCGAGGGGGCGGATGCTTCAGCCCTATGAGCAGTCGGCTGGGTGGCAAGGGCTAGCGACTGGAGGTAAATGAGGTAAATGCAGAGCACGAAACAAGATCGCCATAGTTTCTCGTCCAAAACAAGGGGGTGGCTGTCTGAGGCCCAATCTCCCAATGGAGCAAATGGTATACAGACAAGTGCGCCAAGGGAGGCAAATTGGCAGAAACAGAGAAACAAAATGATGTGCAGCCTTGTGCCTCTGCTTGTCTGCAGTTTGTGCTCTCTGCTGGTGCCGGGTATTCCAACTCAACAATGCCGTGCGCCCACGTCGTTGACACGCTGCGTTTATTTTACTGTAATTACTCGATGCTTGTTGACTCCTGCACGCCCTTTTTTTCTCTCACTGCTTCGCACGCCACGCACACGCGTCATCCCGTGCACCCACGTTACATTGCCATTGCTTGACATTGGCTGACATCGACCGCCTTCGACTCCGAGCATAACCGAACACCACGCGCGACGCCGAATAAGATCAGAAAATCGTCGCCTGTTTCGCGGTGTTCCAACAGATGTCTTCAACAAGCGCGGTGCGAAATGGATTGTGTGGCAAATTGGCAACAAGCCAGAAAGGCGGAGTAAGGAGAAACGACGAGGCGCGGGGGCGGAGGTGCCTGTGTCGTTGGGACCGATGCTGGGGAAGCCAGCAAGGAGCATCCTGCGGACACGCGAAATGCCGACTGGCCGTGCAGAGGAGGGTGGTTATCGGGAGACAAGGCAAATGGGAGGACATGGGCTCATAGGGGTGGCAAGAGGAACGAGTGTGCCATAGGACAAGAAAGGCGACGTGGGGAGATATGCAAGACAGAGACTAATAATGCGTGGTCATATTTCGGATGTTGATTGTTTTAACTTCCCGAGTACGATTCCCACGTTAAGGAGTTGTTTTATTGCATTCGTGTTTTTGTTTCCTTTTTTTGGTCCGACTTATTTTAGATTGTAGAAAAGAGATCCTTCCAGAACCCAAGCGAAAGAAACAAAACAAAAGCCCAATGGCGTTGAGCGGCCAAACAAACAGCGGCAGGCCAAAACCCGCCTGTCATTGGAGGCGGCGTCCCGCAGGGTCGGGCCTCAATGGATCTAACAGAATCCAGAGCAAAACGGTGTCGCCTAACTTTTTGGACATCAATCCCGGCGTGGATCGCCGTCCATTGGGTGCCCATCTCACGACAATGCGTGCTTGTTGGTGTGGCACGGCGGTTTCGACGAATAAGAAAACCCCGGTGGCTTGGTGAGTGGTGTGTTTCTGTTTTAAGACGACGAAAAAGGAAAACGGCACACCTGCGACCGACAGACGGGGGAGAGGGAGGCGAAAAGATGACGCAAAAATAGATAAGAAATGGAGGAGGATGCGGGTTGGGGAACGACATCATATTCGTATAGGCCAGCCAATAGCCCACGAATGCCCTTGACGCAACGCTTGGTTAAAATCGGACACGAAAATGAGAGCGCGCGAGACAGCACAACTCTCAACACGAAATGCAGCCATGTCCTTGTGCTCTAGTTTCGAAACATGAAACAGGCCAAGACGATAGAGGACATAAAAATACGTCGTGGCCATCAAGAAATTGGGATTGGGCATCCTCGCAGCCACCCTCTTTTTTACGCTTTCAAGTCACGAGAAGCGAGGATAACGCGACGGCTACTGTTTTTGATTATCAAATGGTTGATTTTGGTTAGTTTGGTTGACCTTGGTTGACATGGCGTTTTCCCATTTATTTTCGTCGATACCAGACCAGGATGACAGAATAACGAAACCCCGGAATAGGGACTGCATTCGATACGTCTATTTCTGCTTCATACGAACGGCTTTGCTTTGCATGCATGCATGGTTTCGTGGGATTTTGCGACCTTGTTACTATTTTCGATACTCGACCGACTATGTCGAATACAAACGACTGAAACGAGAGACGGCAACCAGTTTCTCGTCCGGCAAACGATACATCGGGAGCCCTACGAGACACAATCTCGTACACATTACTTAACGCGGTATCGCTTCAAAGGAGGGAGGGTGCTTCGTCCGTGAGACTAGCGAGACTCGCTCGACAGTACCGTCGTACCGGGGGAACGACGCGTCAAAAATAAACGTAAGTATAGACGAGCAAAAAAGGACACCAAGATGGTACCTCAAGTCGCCAATCAGAGAAAACGGGCGCGGAAAAAAGGGACTGCGCGATTGGTCTCTCTCTCTCTCTCTGTCTTTATTTTTATTTCTATTTCTCTGGGATGATTTGGTCCGACTGCTATTTACAGTTCTGAGGGAATGCCGTAATTACTGCACAGACAACAGACACATGGAGGCAAGAAAATCTGACCGACGCGAGTGTCGCAAGCGGCAGGCGAAGAGGATGGACGTGGTATTGATCAAAATATCAAATGAGCACAAACTCCGACACAATAAACCAAAATCAAATACTTAAAATAGCGTCAAGGAAACATGGCCCCCAGCGCGATGCAGATCGTGGAAGCGGAAGAGATACAATACTCTTCACCTGTGCGTATCCGTGGACGATCTGCGCAAAAGAGGGCGACGTGCAGGCGGCAAAAGAAGCCTCCAAAGGATGAGGCTCTGCGGCCGGTTGCGTTCAATATGGAGCTTGTTTGTGTGGGCCAAAGGACCAAAGGACCAGGTGACGCGAAAGTCTGCAACTCCAAATTAGCTGCAGATGAGACGAGCCGCGTGTTGTTTGTCTCTCTCTGTCTCTGTGTCTTTTCCTGTGTGTGTCTCCGTGTTTGTCTCTCGCACATCTCCATCTTGTTACATATGCATCATGCACCTTTCCCTCAAATTGAACCAACGAAAGGGACCGCTATTCTCTGGTTGGACGGCGACTCGACGACACCCGTCGCGCTTTCATACGAGGAAGACGAGGGCGGGTGAGGGAGGCGAAAAAGGCGAAAAGAGGGCGCCGCACAGCCACAATCGGCCGTGTATGATACTCCGTACTCTGATCCACATTTGTAAAGTTATCCCAGAACGGGAACGACGAGCACTGAACAAGCCACACGCCGCAGGAGTGTGGCAGGTGAATGGGGTGTGGACAGGAGATGCACGTCCACAGGGAGGGACGGACCCCTGGCGCTCTCGTCAATAATACTTCGTACACGGCACCAGTCGCATAATCAACAACTTATGCCGTTTGGGCAAAGGGTCCAGATCAATTGAGGCGTTGAGGTTGAGGCGTCGAGGCGTTGAGGCACCGGCCCACCATGTGTGCTTGTCAGTGTTCTCATATCTACGGAGTAATCCGTATACTCCGCCGAGCATGTCTCTTCATTTCCTGAGCACGTCAACACTCTTTTGCCTCCAAGCCCCCCGTCAGATGCACGGCGTCGCCTAACGATCACGATCGCCTCCCTCCTGCTCCTGCTTCTACTCCTGCTCCTTCCGCCCCCCAAGTTCAAACATTCAGACAAAACAAGAATTGAGGAAAAAGGCAAGTGCTCATTGTGGAAACGAAAGTGGCGAGTGACAAAAGAGGAAACCACCCGGTGCTGCTCTTGGATGGCTCCTTCCAGCGTTGCGAGTTGTAACGGCGGCTCTTGCCGCTCCACTGCAGCTCCTAACGACTCGTTTGAATGATTACTATCGTAAGTTTTTTTTTGTCCTTGGAAGTTGAGCTCCTTCATCATCTTTTGCCTTTTGTGAAAGGCTCCCGTTCCCCGTTACCACACCTGTCAGTTACGTCGTCGTATTCCGTACGATGTATGCGAGTGGACGACATTGGATCTCTGCATGTCGTGTGAACGGTCCCACACCACTCACCAGCCCCTGCATATCTCTGTGGGTTTCGACTGCCAGCGTTTTAGGGACGGACGTGTCGCCTTTTTTTCTGTCATTTGAAATTGGGAGAGCTACCGCACGAGGCCCCCTGTTCACAGGCCAGGACCACACCCCCAAAACCGGGTTCGATCCCACCAACGAGGCTCAGGTGCAGGTCGTGGTGCAGGCCAATCCATTTAGGCTCGGACTCAGACGGCTACCGGTTCCATTCTCTCCCCGATCCTTTCCCGTGCTCGCCTTACGACATACTCTCACGAGGACATCAGAAAATGGCGAGGACAGCGCACCAAGGTAACACAGCGCAACCTAGGCCATTTTGGAATGTATTAGTTGAAGCGATTAAAGCACCTAGGAGACCTAAAAGACCCAGAATGCAGAATGCCGAAAACTAAGAAAACTGCCAAAGGATGCAAGGGGATTGGCGGCATTGCTTTGCCGACCTCGAGGGGTCCGTATCTTCCCCCGTATACGAAATCGCCGTACCCAATTGCTCCATTGACTATCATATCAGCTGCCTGCATTTGTACAAACTACGCAAATTGGTGACTGGTGACTTGGCCCAGGCAGGATTGGATGAGCAGGCACGGAGTTTCACAATGCTTACTTGATGGCCTCGACTTATTGGGCGTTTCACATGAGGGCTTTCCTAGTCTTTATCGTAATCTGCAGGCTCTTGCATTTTTGCCTCCCCCTGGATTGCTAGGATTGCTAGGATTGCTCGGATTGCTCTTGATTACCTTGCTGTTGCCAGGAAAACGAAAATAAAAGAGTGTCACGTTCTGTTTTGCATATGCAGCTTTGTATGTCGTGCGATGACGAGGCCGACTCTGCTTGCCGATTTGCCAATTTTGCCCGATTTCTTCCAATTTCCCAGCGACGCCGGATGCTGCAGCCTCGACACCTTTGCATGGTGGCAAATGAGGACGATGGGGAATAAGTAACGACTGACCATCTGTCGTTGACGATAATTGGCCATATGACGAGCGAACTCCACTACCCTGCCCTCTTTGGGACCTTTTTGTTTATTTCTGTTGATGGGCAATGTCCCGAGAAGATTATGCAGGTGGAGTGACGGTTTGGAGAGGCTAGGGTGCAGGCCAAGATCTGTCAGGATGGAACAAGAAACAGAACAAAACAAAACAAAACGTAAAATTAACAAAGCATAATACGACACGAAACGAAACGAGTGAAACGATCAGGCAGACATGGCAGGCAGGCAAGCATGCAGGCAGCAGAGAGGCAAAAGCAAAAGGAAATGCAGGCAAAGTAAGCGTGCAGTCCGGGACAATCAAACACGAATAAGAGTCCGACCTGGCCAATCATGGCCACGACGACGGGCAGCTGAGCATGACAGGCCCGAGAGACAGAAAACCCGACATCAAGACGACGTCACCGACATGAGAGTGTATCTTTTTTTTAATCTTTTTTATAGCAGTTGCATATCCCCCTCTTTCACCTTACTTTTCACCTACATCATACCCTACAGGTGTCTCGTGTCCAGCAGTCTAGACTCAACGACGTCAGGTCTGGCATGGCCATTATGACGTAGAAATTCAGGGTCCGGGGTACAAGATAGGGAAGAGGGACGGTCTAGAACCAGACAGTCCTCGTTATTGCAAACTGTTCTCTGACGCGGAGCCACAAAAGGATACAAGTGAAAGAACACGAAAACAAAAGAATAAGAAAGCACACCGCGAGCCAAACAAGCAGAAATGACGTAGTCTTGTGGTGAAAGGAGGGAGCAGCGGGGGAAGGAAGGGGGCGTTGAGAAACAGAGGGAAGGGATTTGGGATTTCCTGCACAAGGGTCCAGGGGTCTCGGTTTGTGGCACTGGTTCTTTGTGTTGGAGACCCTGACCTGCTCCGTGGACCGTAGCCTTGTACAAGTAAACCAGCCAGCCAGGGTACGAAATATGCTGAAATATACTCTGGAGAACAGGGTACGAGCGCTGGCCCTTGCCACGGAGACCTGCACCGGGACGTGTGCGGCGAACGGCAGCGACGGCAGTCACGGCAGCGACGGCAGCGTCGGCTGGGTACATACGCGCAGCAGGAAGCGTCAGGATGATGGGGAGGAGGCAGACGACGGCACGGTCCAGACGGTCCAGACCCAGGTCCAGACTTCACCAGCCACAGTACTTGGCATACTCCCCCCCATTCTTTTTCATCTTGCGAGGCATTTTACAGGTCTGCCTTTCTTTTCCGGTGGGAGCAGCAGACAGGTATGACGGACTGTGTTACAGCGCCCAAGCTCGCTGGGTGCATCACTGTAGTGTATTTTTAGTGGCGCAGTTTATCGTTTCGATTCTTGATTTCCGTGTCTTCTGCGCTCCTACGGACAGCAAGCCGTCATGTACGCTTGCCATGCGTCTCGTTCGGTCGCCAATCCTGCTTTTGTCTCTGCCATCCGAGCGGTCGAGACCGTCTAGGCTCGGCAGGCGACAGAGGGATGGTCGGAAAGCGATGAAGCTGAACGGTTTGCGTTGAAAATAAAGGCAGAGAGGAGGTGGCTGGTGTCCTCAGAGAGGCACGCTTCGGAAAACTGCAGAGGCACAGCAATCGGACAAGGGCGCTGGTTGGCGGGAGGGCCTGTATCAAATGACGTCCCTCGCTCCTTTGTCCCGACGTTTACCTGACAGTCATACGTTGTTCAGCGGCGCCACAGGTGAGGCCTGGCCCGTGCCTAGCCAGGTCGAGCTAGAAACATACATCGTAAGACAAGGGTCACAACGAGCGGAAGCGCTGCCGCCCATTCTGCCTGACCTGAACGCAGAAGGGAAAGCACCCAAAGAGATCAGACCCCCTTCTTTTGTAAGATACATTGTGAGATTCATGCTTGTCTTGTTCGTCATCTCTACGGAGTATGCCATACCTCGTACGTCTGGGCCCGGTTTCTTCTCGTTCTTGTCCCCGTGAGCACTGAGCTCATTGTGCGAATAACAGGTTAACGATGGTGGCGACGGGATTTCCCTTGCCTCGACAGGCGGGGAGGCTTGGCTCCGTTTATTTTGTACTGTCCGTAGAGGAGAGTGATTGTGGTGAGTGGTGTCGCTGAAACCTTTTGTCTTTATCGACGTCTGTTGCCGTAAGCTTGAAGAGAGGCCGACCTGAGACCTGGCTTGGCTTGGGCAGCAACAAGGAAAATAACAAAGCATCATTAAACACACAACTTGTTACCCAAAATGGCCGTCGCCTTTTTTTTTGTCCCTAGACCCCCATTACGTTCCTATTACGTTCCTTGGAAGGCTTCTTGTGCTTCACGTCTTCCGTTGTCCCGTTCTTTTGTACCCCCATCCTGCCAAGCACAGCTGCTCGGCGTATCTTTCAGTCTTGCATGGAGTAGCTCGCAGGATCGCTCCCCCTCGTCTCTTCAACGAGTGGCCACCATGCCATGAAATTGACGAGGCAGCGACCAGCGAGGCTGCTGTAGAACTTTCTTGGCCCCGTGTCTGTTGGCCAGGTTTCAAACCAAATCACCGACTAACATCACAATCACAGACGTAGAGCAACATACATTCGTCGCCTTTTCTCGTCCGACAGTTTTTTTTTTTTTTTTTTTTGTAAGTTGCGTAATTTCGCAGGCTACAAAAACGAGGTTTGATGTAATTTGGCAGCCTTGTGCTGCATCTGGTATATTTTAGTTTTATTTCTTTAATGCCATCTTCGTTGCGGCCTGAATCGACAAAGTCTTGTCATTTCCGGGGCGATGTTTCATATTGTCATGTGGTTTCTGAAGAATGTTCTTGACTCGCCCGGTGTTAATGTGGATGCCTTGGGGTTGGGGAAAAAAACGTGAATGAGGACCCTTGGTGGCGGCGCTGACAAGCACGTATGCGAAGCAAGCTATTCGGCATCTGCAGTTCAAAACCAAATGCACGTTTGTGTCGAAATCGTAGAACTTTTTTTTATTGTTTCTATTTTTTTTTTTTTTTCTTTTTCTTTTTTTTTTTTTTTTTTTTTTTTTTTTTTTTTTTTTTTTTTTGGCAGTCACCCCCTACATCGTACATGGTCACCAACCATCTTTTGACCGTCGTCCCCACCTTTTTTCTTGTCTTCAACACGTCATCCCTACAAAGTACGTACGACTCTCCGTACATATTTCTCCATCCGGGCAAGGGCGCCCTCCCAGACGGTCGGCCGGCCGGCCCTTCCCATCGGGCTCATCCCAGTAGCTTCGGGACCGAATCGAACAATCTTGTCCCATTTCTTTTGTACGTCATGGCTGGACAGGGACGCTAAAGATGGGACGGAGCCTGTCTCTTTGCAGAACGTGTAACAAGAAGCAAGGGCGGTCGGAAACGCAAGGGCACTAGGGCCCGTCTGTCTCTGTCACCTGGCACGTGGAGACGGCCAACGTATCCCGGTACTGGACAGGGTTCCGGTGATAAAAAGCCGTTTGTGCCTTATGAGATGTACACTAGGCTGGCCATGACTGGGGGCCTTTGTCTCTGATTCTGGTCCTTATCCTGGAAGCACTAAAAGAAGGCCCCTGTTCCCTCGATTCTTGTCATGATTTTGTCGGGGTCATTGCATGTATGGCTGGGGACCATTTTTGTTTCCATGTATTTACATCGTAAATGAACCGGGGTTTCTCTTGCTGTTTTTGCTCTTATTTCACATAGATCACTGCACGTTACAGACGTTGGAAAGGTAGGACGCCCAGACGTCAGTGTCTGTTTTCTTTCCGTGGCCCAATATGTCTCTATTGTCCGGCTGGCAAAAATAATCCGTGGATTATTTTTGATTGTTCATCGGAGATTTTCTACTATCCCAAAAAACACGAGTCCAAAATCTCCGGTATTTGGCCGTTTGCACTCCGTACTTCGCTTGCAGTTGACTTGCCCGCCCGTTGGAGAGCATTCGAGATCACACCACTTTCACTTTCCTGTCCTTTCCTTTCTTTGCTATTTTTTGCTATTTTTGCTATTTTTTACTGTACAATGGTCCGTGGGACAAGATGGCCAGCCCAAAAGCCAAGATGAAAAAGAGATGGTGTGTGGCTATCAAGTGGCAAAAGGAGAGGGTGGCTTGTAAGAGGAAGATGTCTGTTAGGATGCGGGGCGAGGCTACGAAGTAGAGGATTGTGGAGGATAAGGATGCACGTTTGGGAAAGCGGAGGGGGCAAGAGGAAAAAAGGCAAAGGGGAACGTGCGGACAGAAGAACCGGACTGGACAAGGAAAAGGGGGATAAAAACAATACTTTGTGTCAAAAAAGACAAGGGAAAATGGTGAAACAAACGCGAAAGCACACCATCGCACCCAGCCACACGCCGAGACGTAAAAAGTCAACAAAAGAACCGATATGCAGTATGGCCCAACCGTCCATCGTGCAGATAAGGACCTCGCCGGTTGTCAGCTGGCCAAACGGTGGTCGACAAACGCATTTGCGTCCGTGCAGCTGTGGCATGAATGCTGCCATGTTGTGCAGGGTTAGCTGGTACTTGCTGTTTTCCAACAAACCTTTCCATTCGGCAATCTCTCAGAGAGCACATTGTTACGATGTCCTTCAACGCGAAAACACCACATGCCGGCAACGCCATTGCTGTCCTGCTTCGTAGTCCATTTGTGAAATGCCAGGGATCGTCTACCGCTATGCAGTTGAGGACTGGGCGGGTACTCGGGAAGGATTGAAGAGGAGAAAAGGTAGACGATAAAGGAATACCTTCGTAAGCAAAGGTGGACATGCCATCGTGCCATATGGAGGCCTCTGGTTGGACCTTGGAGAAAGGGTGCGCCTATCATGGCTCTATGGACAGAGCATTTTCCACTTCCGCTTCTGCTCCGCAGATGCCGCTGAGCCTGACCATTGCTCGATTACGAGCTGGCGGTCCTGGGTCTTTGGATCGGTCGCTTTCCCTTTTCTGCCGTGTGTCGCCGCCGATCACCTGCCATCCGACCAGCCACGGAGTGTCTACGCTGGTGGCCTCCTTGCCAGCCCCAGAGGAAAAAAAAGAGAGACCAGACCGGGCCTTGGCATCAACGCTAATACCCGGGAGGACAGACACGAGAATTCGGAAAAGGAGCACATAGGAAAAGAAACGTAGCAAAGGCGTAGTAGTCGGTTTTGTTGGTTTATTCGTAACAGGTCCGGTAAAGCACAAATCGGTCTCGCTGTCTCGTTATTGAGCACCATTCGATGTCCCCCGCTGCCTCAGCCCACTCCACACTCACGTCTCGTCAGTCCCAGCGGAGGTGGGTGTACTTCGTACATCTTCACCGAGAATCGTCACCATCTCGTTGCACCACCAATTTCGTCACGTTGAGACAAGCGCCGACTTGAACAGCCCCAAACCCCGCCAAAAGCCGCGCCAAAACGCCTCACGATGTAACGCTCGCAGGTCAGAGGGCCAACTGTTTGTGTCTGGAAGCATGTCAGCATGTCAGCATGTCAGCATGTCAAGCCGAGATATGTATTTCGTACATACTAATCCCAAATGCCAGATCCGGGTTGAAACATTGCATGACTCCCCTCGCCACGTGAGGAGAGCCTGGGCAATACATCGTACAAGGCAAGACAGGACCAGGAGACCCCCAAAAGCAGCGCTCGAGGACACAATCTCTATCCAACGAAGGATTCATCCTTTCCGTTGTCTCCATGCTCCGGGCCCCCGGCGATCGTCGAGACCCTGTGCTTGGTAAGATGCAGCGTGGTTACCCGCCCAGCAGGCACCTCGGGATGCTTTGGGCGGTGAGACGGTGCAATCGTGTTTCTCGCGTGGATATGGGCCACGTGCATGTTGCGATCGGCAAGGACAGCGAGTCAAGGGGAAGACGAGGATGTCGACACGGGATGAGGCACAACAGTCGACCCGACTGACTTCATCTCGGAACATACGGAGCAGAATGCGGCTTTTGGGCGCATAAGCAGACCAACCCAGCTTCGTCTGACCTGTGACGCTAGGGACGAAGGCCAATGCCCCCTGTTGACGGCCTGTCCGCCGCCCTGTAGCTTCTAAGCTCGGGGGCTGGCGTTAATTGCAGTCTGTCGCAAGCTATTGCCGATTTGAGAACAAAAGAAAAGCAACACTGCACCAGGTCTTTCTTGTTTGTTGGTCTGCGGGCCTTGTCCCTTGTCGGTAGACGCGACATTCGCAAGCGCTAGTCCATTCCGACCAATCTTCGCCATGGGAGCAAAAGGATGAGCCGCCGGCTACGGTAACGAAGAGTGGGAGCGTTGCAGCGAAGGATGGAGAAGGAATTGCAAATGCACGATGCACGATGCACGCCGTGCGTCGAGGATGGCAAGCCCACATAAAGTGACCATGGGGAGGACGGGGAGCGCCAAAGTATGGCAGCAGCAGTCTACATCGTCATGAAAAATAAGAACCAAGCGGCAGGCTAGGACGGCCATCGATTGCCATGCCATCTGAGGCCAATATGGTGACCGCGCTGGCGTCCTGGCATCCTGGCATCCTGGTATCGTACCATGGCGGTGGCGTCAGATGTGATTCCAAACCCTGCACCTATGATGATTACTCCGTTTGCCGCTCACAAGATGCCCGTGGTGCAGTATTGAAAAAGAAAAAAAAAGACAAAAAAATTGGCGAGGAAGGCAAAATGGCGCGTTTGACGATCCCGCCAACCAGAGCTCTGGGAGCAGGCGGCCACAAGCGAGGCCAAGCGTGCGGACGCGGTCCAATTCCGCCTGGGGTGGCCAGATCGCCATTGCCCAACTGGTCAAGCGCCAAAGCGGCCCGATGTTGAGCCATTGGGTCGCCGTGGAGGCAACACAAGACAAATGGAAGTACAGCCTGGGGACGTTGATGGATCGATTCAAACCGAACGCGGCCCCGGGGGCGTAGACGTAGGATGCGGCGGCAGCAGTCTGCCAGCGAAGGAAGGGCGGTCAGTCGCGTCTCCGTGGAAGGACGACCCGATTCGAAATTCCTTTGAGGTGACGCTCTGTCGGGATCTTTTGTTGTGTCTGTTGGTTGCCAGCTATTACCATACGGGCGCGCGGTTGTCGAGGCTCGTTCCACCTGTTGGGTCCATCCCATGCAGCCACTATCTGGCGCGCATTGCTTGCCCGAGTGGCTGCTTGATTTTCTGGCTTGGACGCACAATGCATCGTCTCGCGTTCTTGTCCCCTTTTGTTGATTTTATTTACTTTTAGCCCCTTTGCAAACCCTGGTACCATCCTGGATCTCGCCCTCGGCTATTTAGGCGCGCGCTGTTTGACAAGGGACCCACAATGCTATCTACCACAGATGATTGGCTAGCGCCGGCGTCTAACAGAACACCACGAGAATTTCTGTGAGCTTGAAAACAATGATATGGGGGTTATTTGTAACTAGCAGGATGTTTGATAATTATAATGTGTTCTCCTTAGATGTAGGTTAGGGAGGGTGTGAAGCGGTCTCTAAGCGGGCGGTTTGATATCAGCGTCATAAACAAAAGAATTTCAGAAGCAATTACTCGGCAGTTTTAGATGTTGAATAAAGGCTTTGCAACTTTTCTTGGGAAATTTAAGTATTTGCCGAGACTTAAGAGAATATGACGGAGAAATAGATTATACGGCGGTCGTACAGACCGCTCACGTCGGTGCTATGCTCGTACTCGATGCTTGTGCTTTGCCATTTTCTTTTGCGCCGCTGACCATTGGCTGCTTCCTGCACAAGTCTGTCACACCAACAAATAAAACATCAGACCTTGTATCGCAACACTCTGTGAGCCGTGTCCAGTGCATCATGTTGTAATTTGATTGGCTGGTGTCCATACCCGATTCACATTCCCGCATGCGTGAGGACTCAAGCATCACATCTCGGTACCATTGTTGGTGAAGTTATTATGAGGCATTTACACGTTCATTTTGCGGCGCATCAAGTTGTGGAATGTTATAAACCGAGGCCCTCCGGACGTAGAAAATATGAGGATGCAAGCCTCTTCTAATCCTTTATGTATATTTTCCTTTCTCGATAAGACTCCTTCCCTTGCAAATTTCGAAGGCAGAAAATTATCTCCAAACTCAAGGACTATTTACGAGATGGCCGCACTAACAGCATCAGCTTACTCCCATAAGCACTATGATAGTCTCCCGGACATTATGGATGCTGCCAATGCCCTCGCATCCACGTCCGGTTTAGAAAAACTCATCTCTTCTATCGGCGCCATATTTGTGGAACATGGCGTTGAGAAAGAGTTTGGTCTTGCGCTCCTCCATCGTCATTTTGACATGGAGCACACCGAGATGTTAGTTGCATTTGGCAACGTCTCGGTTCCCTGGAACTCAACATCTAACCAGGAAACGATTGACCAAATTCACCCATCTTCATGGCGTTTCGTTTCTGATGGAATCGCCCCATACGAATTTACGGCCAACAAGGCCCCAGCTCAAACAAAGACACAAGCTCATGATGCCTTTGCCCGTGAGCTTGGCAACTTCCTTCGTGAACAGCACTTAGATCAACTTCTTGGTCTATGCCAGATCGACATCCACAGCCCCACAACCATGGAGTTCACGTCAGGTCGCGCCAACGTGACCGTTCCAGAAGTGATGTGGGGCCAAGACAACGACCACTCATCAGTTGAGGCATCGTGGCAATTTGAGACCGAAGGTACGTCGAACCATTTCCGCAAATACTCTTCGACGTTAACCCTTTACGCTTAGAAACTGGGGCTTCGGGTGCCATTGTCTTTAGAAAGTGCAAGACCAAATGCGAATATAAAGGGTCCGGAAATCATGGGAAGCGGCACCTGACAACGAAGTATTAGTATTGTTCACATGAATGAGTGCAAGCGGGATTCACGAGTTGGTGTTGGCGTGGTTGTTTTGGGGTGTTTTTTTTTTCTTGGTCGGGAAGACGATAGTTGCGTGTATTTTATTTCATTGATATCATTTAATTGAAAAACGAAACGAAAACATGGCAAAAAAAAAAAGATCATTTCAAGAGCGATTTTCAAGTTCCCAGAACTTGACAAGATCCACCAGCAGAGGGCGCTCATTTGGATTGCTGTCCATACACTGCATGGTCATCTCAATCCAGGTTGAAGGAATACTGGCCTTATTTCCCCAGGTGACCTGGACATCGTTTGGGTGGTCAATCTCTTCGAAGCCGTCGATGGTTTGTGTCAGGAGCATCCACAGAGTCCTACCAACTGCAAACACCTCCGCCAATTCAGAAGCCTTTGGATAGCTTTCCTGCCAACCTGGAAACACATTCCAGATGTTAAACGATTGCCGACCACTGCCTTCAGGCATATTCCGACGTTCCGGGCCGTTGTATTTCATGTAGACTAGCTTTGTACTAGAAATTTGTTGTTCGTTGCTAGTATTTGCCTCATTCACCTCCTCCACGTCCCAGGTCCCATCTGCCTCCGGAGCCAAAGTAGTGGCCGGAGCGCCGCTCTGCTCCCAGTCGATGAGGGTCAGGTTGTCGTTGTCATCCACAAGAAAATTTCCGGGCTTGATGTCCATATGATATGTGTGCATGACGTTGTGCGTATGTGCGACGGCCTGTGCTATTTGAAGGGCCCATCGAGCCTTTTGCCGCACGGGAATCGTGGTTCCAGTAGCATTGGCGGATTCAATGACGGCAGCAAGGTCGCCCTTGGAACAAAACGTCGACAGATGACCGATAAGAGTACCGCGGACCGATACCAGCATCTTGGGAGGCGGCTGAATACGGGGATGTGCCGGCAAGCTCGCAATCCGCTTGCTTGATTGGTGCCATGTCTCCACTGTTGCTCGCGCAAACTCGTCGTCGTCGTCGTGGACCTGGAGGTATGTCTGGAAGTCGACGCCCTTGAACGCAAAGGTGGACGAAGGTTCCACATCACCTGCATGACCCCCCTGCCCCATATGGACTTGCACCCGCTTGCAGCAGCCTTTGCCGCCCATCGCCGACAGGATCACCACCTGTGAAATGTCGACAACGGAGGTAGGCAGGTCTCCTTGCGGCACGAGATCGCTAGGCTGAATACTGCGAAAGAGGTCAAGGTATTGGTCGAAGAGAGGCTCTTGGTACGCGTTCCAAGTGACCCCTTCATCCCCGTCCGAGACCAGATCGACCACCGTGCCCGGCTCAGAGATGCTCGGCTCGTCGCCGCAGCTGGGCCAGACAGTCGCTATCGTCGACCAGATCGTGCTTCGCATGATATCGAAGTCCTTAAATCCGGACTGCGCGCTGGATTCATCGTTGCCATGGTAGTAATTGACGATACGACTTGGGAGTGATTGAGGAGACTCGTCGAGGTGGAAACGAAAGATGACCGCCCGTCCTTTCCCAAGGACTTGGGCATAGACGATCGTCTCGTCTTCATCACCCCAGATGCTGTCAGGCACCACGCCAAGCGCAATAAGCGCGTGTTCATCAGTCATTTTGGAGAAAATAAGACGCTCTGAGTCGAGAGTTGTTAGTTTGTAGGAAAGGGGCTGGGTGAAACCTGTCCCAGTTTACTGGATGTGTGCCGTTCTTGGTGCCCAAATATTGATTATGTAACACGATTAATCGTCAGGCGCTGCCTGACCTGTCATGCCTTCCGCTGAAGGCGCGTGCCTTCCGCAACCACTAAGCGCGTTCAGGTCGTTCCTCCCCTGAAAGCTCCATGGCCCAGCCAATCACAAGCTGTGCTGCCCACGTTCATCATCCTTCATAACATCACGATTGACGTCGAGACGACCAACAGACAGCCACGAGCTGAGCGTTTGACGAACCGGGAACCACCACACCCTCTCTGCCCCTTTCGTACAGACCTCCCGAGTTCTGGAAATGAGAAGGCGCCCGATGCAGTAGCGTCTCACGCAACACGTTCCAATTTGCCTTCCCCAAGACGGTCTCCCTGACTTCAGGTGTCAAAATAGCCGCTTCGCCATCTCACTATTCGTCCGCTTGACTTTGCGCCCCTCATTTTCTCTTTCGCGGGCATCACTTATCACGGCTGTCTCGTCGCTTCGAGCGCGTATTACATGTTGCATCCGCGAGGCTCCTTCTTCCATCACACTGTTCCCTGTCACCAAAGGCACACCCCCCTCCTTGACCACTTCCTCCTTACCACTTCCGGACATCCTTTTCCGGCTTCTTTTCCTCGCCTGGCGCTTAAGGCGCATAACTGTCGACGACGCCACGACAGCAAGATAAAAAACGCGCAAAGCAGGGGGAGGCGTGTGCATCTGGCGGTGCGGTGAAGGATCACCAAAAAACGCCATCACAGACCGGCCGTCCCCAACAGGAAGCAGAAGGGTCGGTCGGTGAAGAGGAAGAAGCGCTACATCCGAGCTTCACATCGTCCCACACCACCTAGACGTCGTCAACAACCGCCCCGAGCGCGTATTGTCCCGACACCGCGCCAATCATGGCTGCCGTCGAGAGCAGCTTTGCGACCCTGGATGATGCATTGAGGTCAGTTGAAGTGGGCGAGTGGAGACAAGAGGGACTACATTGCAGCATGGCACATACTGACGTGACATAGGGCATCGCGCCAGCAAAGCGGGCAGGCAACAGGCCCATCACTGCCCAGCTGGAAGGCGCAGCGCCGCCAGGTGTTTCGCTCCGTCTTCCAGACGGATATTTCTCAGCCCACACCCCAGGCAACACCCCTCGCCGTCTTTCCTGAATTCGGACAAGCCTTTGGCGGTCCCGGGGCGGCAGGATCCAGAGGAGCTGGCGGACCGACGGCTGAACCAGGTCTCTCTCAGTCGCAGGACAGCGAGGACCTCGAACTGCCGGATGCACACGAAGACGAGGGTGCGGGCGGCGGGCAGACCCCAAGAGGGCCAGGCGGAGCCGCTGCACCCCCCTCTCGACGTGGTCTGCGCAGCTCCGGCGTCTCATTTGCACCACCACAGCCTCAACAGGGTGGTGCTGCAAGCGAGGCCAGTCGACAGAGACGACGAAGGGGCCATGGGTTCGATGCGCCACCACCACCGTTGGTGCAGTCTGAGTCGGCCGCTGACGACCAGATCCGCTTCGACCGCGCATGGCATGTGGTGACCGCCCGCATTGCCCTGCCCTCGTCCGTCGCTGTGGAGGACTCCTTTGGCACCCTCGCGCCTGAGTCGCAGCGGCTCTCGTCGCAGGATGCTGCCACCGAGACAGAGTTCCAAGAGGCCCTGCGCCTGGTCCTGCACGCCCGCTCCATCCTCCCGCGCGCAGCGCACGTCGAGGACGTCCTGGCCTGGCACACCCACCAGGTCCGCCGCCACTATGCGCAGCATGTGCTCCCCATGCTCTCGGCCTGTACCGGCGAAGCACCGGCCTCTGTGCCGCCGGGCGACCTCCGCTACTACGACCACCATCTGAACGTCGTTCTGAACAGCGTCCGCACGCTGGAGGCCGCGTTTCGCCTGTACTTTTATGGCATGATGCTGCTCGCGCGCGGTCTGCCGTCCGGCGAGGAGCCACGCAATAGCGATGGCGGCAGCGACGGCGAGCATACGCCGCTGCCGACGCCGACGGCAGACACCGTCGTGTCCCGCTTCCGCCAAGACGTGAATGCCCTCGTGGCGAACTCGACCCCGGAGGGTCTTGCCGTCTCTCTCCGGATCGTCTTGACCCGCTTTGCCAGTGTCATCCTCGGATTCGATCCCCCCAAACCAGAGGCGGGTAGCAGTGCCGCAGCAACGCCGGCTGCTGCGGCCAGCAACAGCACACCATTTCGAAGGCGAAGTGCCCAGGGAGCACCCATTTCGCCCGCGCCAAAGCAAAGGAAACCGCTGTCAGCAGCAGCAGCATCATCAGCAGCGATACCGCGTCCGCCGGCCGATGACGATAGCCGCGTCCAGCTGCTGCGACAGCAGATGCACGAGATCCTTGTGCCTCTGCACAATGTCGGCCTCGCCGGCGAGAACTTCCAGATTCTGCTCGCCGAGATTATGGACGAAAAGATGATGGAGTTTATTCAACTATCCTTTGCCGGGAGCTGGAACGAGGCGGATGCCGAGGCAGCCTCAACCGGTGACCGACGTGCCATGCTGTCGCCACGTCGTACTGCCAGCTTCGGGGCCAGTTTCAATGCGAGCTTTGCTGGCACCCCGTCGCGGCCCGGGCATCGCCAGTCGAAAGGCCCCAGCGCGCCCTCGGCGTGCATCGGCGCGTTGAACCACTGGATCGAGAACCACTTTGCACGTCTCGCACATGAGGTGCTCGGCCGCATCGGTGCTGCCGGTGCTGGTGGCGCGCGCGACGCTGTTTCCCTCTCGGATGTCAACAAATGGAAAGACGTGGCCCTCGGCCGCCTGTCCGCGCTGCGCATGACGGAGCTGTTTGACATTGTCCTGCACTGGCCGCAAAGCCGAGCCGGCCTCGAGGAACTGCGCGTCAGCGTCACCACGCCGCAGCGCCGCGCGCAGCTGGTGTCCACATTTACGGCGGCCCTGCGGAAGCGCCTGCTGCACCCGGCCTGCTCAACCCTCGAGATCCTGCAGGTCTACGTCGCCATGATCCGCACATTTCACGCCCTCGACCCGTCCAACGTGCTCCTCGGTGCTGTCGTGGGACCACTGCAGTTCTACCTGTGCCAGCGCGAAGACGCCGTGCGCATCGTCGTGGACGGCCTCTTGGCCGACCCAGAGAGCATCTACGCCACGAACATGACGGCCGCGAGCCGCATTGAGCTGTCCCGCCTGCGGTCGACGACGCCCACCACGGCGGGCTCGGCCACGGCGCCCCTGGTCGACAAGGCCAAGCTCGTCGAGCTCGCCGGCATCCTCAACGACCCGTCGCAGCAGCGCCGCCGCCACGTCGACGAAGAGGAGCTGGACTGGAACGACATGGACTGGGTGCCCGACCCCATTGACGCCGGCACCAACTACCGCCGGCCCAAGTCCGAAGACGTGATTGGCACGCTGATCAACGCCCTGGGCTCGCGCGAGGCCTTCACAAAGGAGTTTCAGAACATCATTGCCGAGCGCTTGCTGTCGCCGCAGGACTCGTTTGCCAAGGAGGTCAAGGTGCTCAACCTGCTCAAGAAGCGCTTTGGCGAGAGCTCCCTGCAGAGCTGCGAGGTCATGATTCGCGACGTCCAGGACTCGGGCCACTTTGACGCCGTCGTCGAGCACCTGATGCGCGAAGAGGCAGGCACCCTGTCTGTGTCTGTGTCTGTGTCTGAGCCTGCCCCCCCAATAGCGTACCGGGCCAAGATTCTGTCGCGGCTGTACTGGCCCGGCCTGGGCCCTGAGCACTTTTTGCTGCCGCGCCCCGTGGCCGACACGCAGAAGCGCGTTGACGCGTTCTACGAGGCCAACAAGGCCGGCCGCAAGCTGGCCTGGCTCAACCAGCTCGGCCACGCGACGGTCGACCTCGAGTTCGACGACCGCACCGTGCAGGTGGACTGCAAGACCTACGAAGCGACGGTCATCTACGCCTTCCAGGACGAGGCGGCCGCCGCAGAACGGCTCGTGCGCACGCCGCCCGCCCAGCGGACGGTGCCGCAGCTCTATGCGATGCTGCAGATGGACGAGGACCTCATTGTGTCGGCGCTGCAGTTCTGGGCGAGCCAGGGCGTGCTCATGCAAGACCGCCGGGACCCCGAACGCTATACGGTCATTGAAGACGTCGAGCGCGCCAGGGTCGAGCGCGAGCGGGAGCTGGCGCGAGAGGAGGCGGAACGCAAGAAGGCGGCGGCGGCGGCGGAGGCGGCGGAGGCGGCCGACGAAACACCTGCGGCCGTCACGGCCAACACAACCACTGCGGCGACGACGGCTCCGACCCGCAGCAAGCGCGAGGCGCGCGCCGACGATGCCCAGCGGACGGTGTACTGGCAGTTCATTGTGGGCATGCTGACAAACAGCGCCGTCTCCATGCCCCTGGCCCAGATCGCCATGATGATGAAGATGCTCATTGCCGAAGGGTTCCCGTGGAGCAACGAGGAGCTGCAGGAGTTTTTGGGCGAGAAAGTCGCAGACGGCGAGCTCGAGGTGGTGGGCGGCAAGTACCGTCTAGTTAAGAAGTAGACGCAGGGTGCTGTGGACACACGACGCATTATGGGCTGGGGACACAGGGAAGAAGAGAAGAGAAAAACGCTTTATGAATGATGCTTTATGTCAGGGGTGTCCTTTGTCGCAATGACAGTCTCTGTCGCCTATAAACCTGATTCCTAACTCCAGTAACGATAATGCCATGTAAAACTGTCGTAAACACGTAAAACATACACATCAAGGGATGATGGTTGTAAACAACACACATACACAGGACATGTTTACCGCACCCAACCCTCAAAGTCATCGGCAAACCACACAGCCGCGTTCAGGTACCGGTCCTGAATGTCGCCCCACGTGCGGGCAGCGTCCCTGAAAGCACGTAGAGCTATTTTGTTAGTGAGATGCGAGGAAGGAAAGGGGAAAAAAAATAGAAAAGAGGGACGTCCAACATACTCTTAATATAGTGCTCGTCCGTGCTCCACCGCGACGACACGCCTTGCTGCTCCACGTACGCCCAGCCCTTGGCCCCGCGGTAGTCCGCCGGCACATTGTCCGGGTCCACCGGCGGCCGGCCCACCGCCACGTACGTCGCCAGCGTCAGCAGCCACCACTGCTGCAGCACGCCCACGTGCAGCGCCGGCGGGATCTCGGGCAGCAGCACGCGTACGGCGTGGCTCGTCGTCAGCGCGTGGCAGACGAAAAAGTTGTAGCTGTGTGTCCCGGGGACGACGGACGCGACGAGCAGGGTCGCGGACACGTCCTGGGCCTCGCGGACGCGCAGCGTGAGGTCGTGCTTGACAGATTCGTGCTCGCCGCGGCCCGTCAGGTCCCAGGCGCGCCAGTACGCGAGCAGGGCGGACTCGACGGCGCGCGACGGTGGCGCCAGAAGCAGCGACTCGATGCGGCTGCCCGGGGCGACGGCGTCGAAGCGCGCGTCCTTGCTGATGCGGTCGATCAGTTGTTGGAGGGACAGCCCCCGCAGCGCATCCGGGACGTCGTCGTCGGCCGGCAGCTGGCCAAACGGGTACCGTTTTGCATAGTCGCCGTTGTAGGTCACGGCGGTCATGCCCAGCGCCTCCATGGCGAGCACGCGGCTGTCCATTTCGTAGGCGTACGCCAGGTGGATGAGCGGGTGGCCGAGGCCGCAGATGAGGCTGTTGAGGAGGACGTGGCGGTCGGCCGCGTCGGTCGGCTCGTGTGTCAACGCCTCCCCCTCGCGCCTCGCCCCGTCCGCAGGGGCTTGCGTCGTCGTCGTCGTCGGCGGCGGCGGCGGCGTCACGCGACTGCTAAACATCGGCGGCACCAGGTCGCCGTCCACCTCGACCGTGTCATCGTCGCCCCACGGCCGGCCCCGCCCCAGCAGGTACGCCTCCACCACCGTCCGCCAGTTGTACGCCACGCTGTGCTCCGCCAGCACATCCTCGAAAAAGTCCACGTACGCGCGCTGGTACGCCGTGTCGCCCAGGTAGTCGCGCCAGTCCACGTCGGCAATCTCGGCGGGGGACGCCTGCCAGGGCACGAGTTTGGGCGCAATGGCGTCGTAGATGGCGTTCAGCTGCTCGGGTGTGGCGCCCAGCAGGTACGCCGAGCAGAGCGCGTGGGCCATGTGATTGTGGCGGCCGTTGTCGTCGCCGTACATGAGGGCATGGTTGACGTGGTTGCCACGCAGCAGGTGCTTGAGCGTGCGCGGGCGCTTCTCGGGGCGGGTCTCGACGGCGTAGACCGGGGCCGACTGGAGACGGCGAGCGGCAGGGATCGACGAGGTGCCGGTGATGGCGTCGACGAGGCGCCCGACGAGCGGGATCGAGGAGAGAAAAGACATGGTGATAGAGGAGGTGTTTTTGGGTCGGAAAACGGACAAGAGGCGTGTTGCGTTTTCCGTGTTCGGCTATGTCTGTGATGAATGACGACTGCACAAAGTAAGAGCTGGCATGCGGAGTGCAGAGTACAGAGAGCAGAGACTGATCGTTCTGGCCCTTGGGACGGAGCTCTTGGGGTGCCTGAAATCCCGACTTCTGATGGTGGCAGTTTTGTTGGGGACGATGTTGGAAAGTGACGTGAGGCCTAATAGCTAGCTGTTGACAGTGCCCCGCTTTTCAGACAACAGCCGCTCCTGCCCGCTGGGAACGTCTGCTCCTGCCCACTGAAATCGGTGTTAGTGGAGCGGTTACGTAGTTTGACACAGGGCTCCACCGCAACGCGAGGAAGGCGCAACGTAGCCGACAAACCCCGCTAGAAGGCGCTGATAGTGCCTTATGCAGGAGCTGCTGCCCCGCTAGGAACTACAACCGAGCTGCGAAACGTCATAATTAAACTTCAACCCACAACTCCCCAAACCTCGGCTTTCTTCCCAGCTTCAGTCACCACATCCCACCGTCTGCACGAAGCGCTCTCCATCCAATTGACGCCGCATCGACACGAACAGCCTTGTACCGAAACCGTTGACACGCCCTCCCCCACCAACCGCCCACAATGTCCCCGCCGGCCATCATCGCCCCCTCCATTCTGTCGGCCGACTTCGCCGCCCTCGGCCAGGACTGCGCCAGGACCATGGACCAGGGCGCCGACTGGCTGCACGTCGACATCATGGACGGCCACTTTGTCCCCAACATCACCTTTGGCCCGCCCGTCGTCGCCAAGATCCGCTCCCACGTCGCCAACCCGGCCGACACCCAGACGCCCCTCGGCCGCGGCACCTTTGACTGCCACATGATGATCGCCGAGCCCAAGCGCTGGGTGCGCGAGTTCAAGGACGCCGGCGCCAACCTCTACTGCTTCCACTACGAGGCCGCCTTCTCCACCGCCGCCGAGTCCCCCGCCGCCCAGTCCGAGCTCAAAACCTCGCCCCGCGAGCTCGTCCGCTACATCCACTCGCTCGGCCTGCAGGCCGGCGTCGCCATCAAGCCCACCACGCCCGTCGACGTGCTGTACGACCTCGTCGAGGCGGCCAACGCCGCCGAGCGCCCGGACATGGTGCTGGTGATGACGGTGGAGCCCGGCTTCGGCGGCCAAAAGTTCATGGCGGACCAGATGCCCAAGGTGCAGGCGCTGCGGCAGCGGTACCCGGAGCTGAACATTGAGGTGGACGGCGGCCTGGGCCCCGGCACCATCGATGTGGCGGCGGAGGCGGGGGCGAACGTGATTGTGGCCGGGTCGGCCGTGTTTGGCGCCAAGGACCCGTCCGAGGTCATCGCGAAGCTGCGGGAGGCCGTCAATGCGCGGAGAAAGTAGGACGACGGAGGGGGGCGACAGCGGTGCAGGGGAAACGAAAATGGATTGAGTATGTATAGTTTGAGGTGTATGGCGTCATGGTGGGCGTTGTTGCAATAATGTAGACGCATTGTGATGGGTTTGCTTGTATGAAACGAGAACTGATAAACGGATCACATGAAAAGGCAAAGAACTCGAACAGGGGAACCCGAGACATGGGTGGAAAGCAGTGGATTTTACTCCGTTATGTCTACAATGCTCTCATTAACAGGATTTGTTCAGCATTGTGAAACGTGGTATCGAAATGTGTAAAGCTCATTAGCTTGTTGATGGTATTGCAATGAATGGCACTAGATGGCCCCTGATAACCTAATCCTAAAAGATGGTCCCAATATGACGGTAGAATATCCAAAGATGCTGTTCGCTAACTATGCAATATGCGAGGGCAAAGAAAGACCCTTGAAATGAAGCCGAGAAAAAGAAAAGAAAGCAAACTAACCAAAATCACCATAAAAACACGCGCAACTTAAATCTAATCGCCAATCCGCTTCAGCTTGTCAATGCTGACCGACGACACAAAGGCATGGCGCAAAAAGTGCAGCCACACCTCGTTCTGCTCCTCCTTCGTTTTCTTGCCCTTCTTCTTCTTCTTCTTCTTGCCGGAGGCATCCTCAAAGTCGGCATCGTCATCTTCGCTGACATCATCAGCATCAGCATCATTACCGTCTTCAACGACCTCGCCGTCGCCAATGTCGGCAACCGCTTTTTTGCTCGTCTTCTTGCCCATGCGGTAGGCCATCTCGAGCAGGCTGTTGACGGTCAGGTCGGACAGGCCGTAGATCTTGTCACTAAACGTGCTGTACTCGACTTGGTACGCAAACTTGTGCGGCTTCGCCGGGCTCGTTTTGGGCGACTTGTCGCTGTGGTCGCCCTCGCGCCACTTTGTGCTTTCGACGTTGTCGCCATTGTCGTCGTCGCCGCCATCGTCACCATCAGCAACGCCAAACCCGACCGTCATGTCATTGTTAATGTATGTCAGGTTGGCATAGTACTGCACGTAGCCGCGCAGGGTGAGGGGTTGCGGCGAGTAGGCGGGGCCAGGCTCGACCGTCTTGGCCGGGCCTTTGGGGACGACGAGATTCGGGTCTTTCTTGCCGCTGCTCTTGTCCTTGTCCGCGTCTTTCTCGCCCTTGTCGCCCTTCTTCCCCTTCTTGCTCTTCTTGCTCTTCTTGCTCTTCTTCTCTTCACGGAGAGGGGGCAGCTCATCCTCGGGGAGGACGGGCACGAGGCTGGGCCCGTCGGTCCACACCTCGGTGTCCTCCATGCCAGAGATGTTGTACTCGACGACGCGGAGCGAAGGCATGTAGTTGGGCACGACGCTGGGACTGACAAACGTGACCTGGTACCGCTCTGCCCACTTGTGTGACAGCTTGGGGCCTTTTTTCTTGTGCTTCTTGTTCTTCTTGCCCTTCTTCCCCTTCTTCTCCGGATCCACCTCGCCGTCTTCGGTCTCTGTGCCGTCGGTGGCACGATCGTTGATGGACGGTGGCTTGGGCAGCTTGGACCACTCGCTGCGCAGCTCCTGCAGGTAGTCGGCCGTTGACAGAATGTCCATCTCGTCCTCCATACTGGTCCGGACAACGGCCTCCGGCTCATCGTCATCGTAGTCGTACACATCGTCCTCGCCCTCGCCCTCGCCCTCGCTCTCGCCCTCGCCCTCGTTGCCAAACGAAAGACCCTCGACCTCGGCGCGCGAAGCACCAAGCAGTCTGTAGTTGAGCTCCTCCGTGTCCTGCAGCATGAAATGGTCCACGTTCATGTGGCCGTACATGCTGCCGACAATGACGTCGCGGTACTGGCGCAGCCACAGCGTGTACTTTTGCCAGCACGTCTCGTCCCAGAGCTGCTTGCTGCCGGTGCGGGCGGGCGGGACGTGGCCCGTCAGGATGGCCTTGACGCCGCGCTCGCGCAAAAACTGCAGCTGGATGCGCAGCCACTCGAGCTGCTTGAAGCCCGGCTCGGACGGGTGGACGCAGTCGTCGACGCCGGCGTTGCGGTCGAAAAAGTAGAGCGTGTTGAGGCTGAAGACGGCGAGGCGGTTCGGGATCACCTCGACGTAGAACCAGCCGCCAAACTCAAACGAGTGGCGCTGCTCCTGCGGGATGAAGCGCGACCAGATGTCGGTGTAGCGCTTGAGCCACTTGTTGGGGCCCGGCAGCAGCACGTTGTGCGGCAAGATGTCGTTGTTGCCAAACGTCGGGATGATGGGGATGCGCAGGCCCTGGCCCGACGGGTCCGCAAAGAGGTCGACAAACTTGTCGGCAATCAGCTGGTTGGCGTTTTGGACCTGGGCGGGCGAGCGCGGGATCCGCTCGTCGCTGTCGTGGCGGGCGGAGTCGCCGGTCCAGACGACGAAATCAATGTCATCGCGAATGTGCTCGGCGATCCAGTCGAACGTGGCGTTGATAAGAGAGTGGGGCGTGTCACAGTCGGAGGTCTCGGCGCCGTACGTGCCGGCCGGGCCTTTGCCCGAGTGGCAGGCGTGTTCTTCTGACGTCGAAGAGTGGACTTTGTAGAATTCGTCCGGGTGCAAGTCTATCGCAATATGGATTAGCGCCTCGTCAATGCCAATCGATGGAGATACGGTGTGGTGTAATGTGGTGTGGTGTGCTGCGTCCTCGTCTCCGTTTGGTTGCAATATGGGAGGTTGCAGCACCAAGAAACGTCAAGCTCATCCAGCCCGTCCCGCGCATATTCTGTGACATAGCAGAAAACCGGCGGGGCGGACCGTATTGCTTGTGGTGTGTGTGTAGCTCAAGAATACCACGGAAAAGGGACAGGGGACAAGGACAGCTAGTGATTGCAGTAAAACTTGGAGACAAGCTCACCTGTGATATGCAGGAACTTGCCATGCAGGCGACGCGGGCTAGAATCTGCTACCCCCGGCGCACCACCCAACACGCGTTGGGACCCGCCTGGCCGTGCAAACACCTGCGGCAGGCGGCCAAGCGGGCTGGCGACGGCGGCGGAGCCGTATAAAACAAGCGGGAGGAGGTGGCAGAGCGATGTCGAGCGCAAGGACGTCGATGCGGCGCGCTGCCGTCGTGATCTCCTTGAATGCCTCATGGTTTCTGAAGTGCTGTGCCCGCGGGTTTTGGGCGTAGAACGTGTGTGGTCAGGGCGCGGCGCAACCGCTGCTCAAAGTCGAGGTCTGCAGAGGTACCGAAAAGCCAAAATGGCAACTGAGAGCAGGTTAGGTGGCCATGCAGCGCATGGCAATCGGTGAGGCTATTCGGGTGAATTGAGCGATGTCAAAAAAAGGAGAGAGAGAGAGAGAGCGAGAGCGAGCTGGGTTCGGCGAAGTAAAGTGGCAGGAATGAACAAGAAAAAGTCTCTTCTGGAAAGAGCCGTCGGTGAGGCAGGAACGATGGGAGAGCGTTGGTATATGGGTGCGTTGCCCTGAAACGGAACCTTTTGTCTACTTCGGAGGCAATAACTTTCTCGCCCCGTCACACACGGTTCATCCTTTGCGTATCCTTTTTCTTGTTCCGTTGTGTCTGGATCGCGATCAGCATCAGCGGCGTCCGACCGAAATATGTACAACAGGCTGCACACAGCCTTCGGTCCACCGGTGTCGAAATGCTCAAATGAGATGCGACAGCTGGTTGGGGGTCTCGGGACCCGACAGGGGTGCCTGGCAGCAGCTCACGTTCCCTAGAACAGGCAGCTGCAGGGCACGTGCAGGGCTGAGTCGAGCACACCAGCGGCGATTGAGACACAGTTTGGCGCGGGTTCAGAAGGTCTGCGGCGTATGACGTACTGCTGAGACGGCCGCCAAAATCTGCAAAGTCCCCTAAACAGTCGCAAAGCGGTGGCGCGGCAAAGTATAAGAGACTGAGAGGAGCCTTCGTAAGGGTCGTGCGCGCCAGAAGACGAAAAATGCACACGTATGAGTGAGAACGAGAAATTAGAAAATAACAACACGAGCTCAAAAATGGCGATCTGTCAAAGAGACATGAGCCCCTTTTGACTTTAACGGGTTGAAAGGGATGTGCCTGGAATTTTCCGGGGCCCAACGCCGAGCCGGTTCACTCGTCTCGAAAATCTCGAAAATCCACGAGAAATGGCGAGACGAAGCGCTGACGACCAACACAATGCGAATGGACAGGCTATGGGAGAGACAAAGAGCCACTTTGGCACGAAAGGACACGACATAGTACGAATGTTGGCATGTCGAACATGTAGAACACCGGTGTCCCCCCACAATCTGCAGCCTGTGACGTGATGCACGATCCAGACAGCCATCCACCCTTCAGGAAGACCGACCACTCGCGCCCAGTCGTTCTGCCCACCTGCTCAGGCGTGGCGTCTGTTTTGACAGAAAGGGAGGGTGGTTTCGATATAAGTCGGTACTTCATAGTGTCGCCGTGAGGCGATGGTCTGCGAAAAGCGCATGGTGGGCGGCGGAAACGAGCCAGTCTTTGTGCAGCATGCTCCCACGTGTAGGCTTAGTAGCCCTTTTTGGTGGCCTGTTTTGGCCGTCGACAGCTAGGCCGGTTTCTCAGCCGCGCGAGATCGCCACCCCCAACTTTTGCTTCTTGTTCCAATCCGAGGCCCGCCTTTATTTGGCTTATTTTATATTTTAATATACTTTTTTTTGCGTGTCGGCGTACGAGACTGGCGCATCTCGGCGGAGACACGCGACCAAATGAGCCAACCTCGATGGTCAGCACATCCTGATTTAGAGAGGCTGACGCAGAGCGTGGGATGGTTTGATATAGGTTTACGAGCCCTTTTACGAGTGCTTAAAAGAGAAAAGGCTGGCCTGGCACCAGCACACCCTCAGCATCGTAGGCAACGATCTCACATGCGCCCAGCCTCTGACTCTGTGTCACATCTGCCCTGTGTGGTCGCGTGCGGTGTTTCTCTTCGTGGTCGACAACGAGGGTCGAAGACGGCCAAGCCGGTTCTTCGTCCAGGATCTCAGCAGAGGAATCCTTTCAACAAACACAGGCCTTGTCTTTGCACAGGGCGACACGTCCCGTCACCAAAAAATAGGGGTATCAAGGTGGATCATGGACCCTCTCCTTCTGCTGCCGGTCACTGTGGATTGGCCCTCTTTCTCCACCGCTTGTTTGTGGTCTCGTGTGCAGTATCCTCTTTCTGATTTGGCTTCATTTGCTGCCCCTCCTCTGCATTTTTGCCCCTCGTGCAAGCTCGTCTGGTTGTCGTGTGTCGTGTGTCGTGCGTCGTGCGTCGTGTCTTCCAGGTCGACTCTGAACCCTGATGGTCGTGAGCTGCACACAGGAACGACGCGGACGACAGGAAGGCTGGACGAGGAGAAAACTGACGGGGATATTTCGTGTCGTGTGCCCTGTTGGAATGTCGAGCTCTGCATGTCTCACGTTCGCTCTGCAGCGGCACTCGGAATGCAAATTGGTTAAAGCAAGCTGAGGTTGAGATGTTGCCGTTTTCTTCGTCAGTTTCTCCATGGAGCAGGATCATGGCCAGGATCATGGTCCGCTGCTGCTAAGGTACTTCGGTTAGAAAATCCAAGCCGAACTTCACGATACATATCAGAAGGGTCTTGACTTTCGCCAGTGGTTGGACGACTGGCCAGGGTGCTTGTTGACTGACGAGGGTTTGGTCGCTTGGCAGATCTGCCGGATAGGCCCGCGAATATGTGGCTGGTGCGACATGCGCCACAGCTTGAATTTTTGTGGGACGCCACAGTCGTTCGTCCAAATTAATCTCGTCGAAAATTTCCGCCTGTTCCCCTCCCTTCTCTTTTCCCTTCTTCTTCTCTCTATGCAACGTCGCGCTCTCTGAACCACCCCTCGCCGTTTCTGGAGAGAAGGGAGTTTGGGCTTGGATCTGTATTTCTCTCGAAACGGTCCTTTTTCTGAGAGCGGTTGCTAGATTGACTTTTACTACAAGGCCCGCTCGTTTGAGGGAATCCAGAGCGGTTTTTACCACTGCAAGGATTGGTTCCCATGGTTTTTGCTGGCACATTCCAAACCTACCTACCTCCACCGTATCGATCTAACAGACTCGTGATGTTTTGCTTTCCTTTCTTCTATTTTTGGGCGGAGACTAGACTAGGCAGGCGTCTGGCGACTCTGTGTCTCCTACGTCGACGCCTCACTTGAAACGCATCCAAATAGCCTGTTGGGGACGTTGCGTCGAGGGCTCGACAGCGCGTGATCATTGTATTCTCTTCGCAGTTCGTTTGCTTCACAGTGTGACCGTCCCACAACATGGCGAGCCCAGCCGCCGACGTCAGCAACAGAATGGCGCTGGCTTCTGGACGCTGTGTTGCAGTGTTACTACGGAGAGGCTCCAAGCCCTTCTCACGAACGCAAGGGAAATGTGTCTGCGCCCCTCTCATTGGCCAACAGGCTGCTGGGCCTTCTGCACGCCCACACACTGTCCATATGTAACAGCAGTGGTCATCGTTGATTGATTGTTCCCCTTCTCCCCCTCCTCCCTTTCGAGTTCTACAAGACTAAGGGCTAGTTGCATGCGAAGATCTATGCATGTCTCTTGGTGGTCCTTTGTGTACGAAACGAATACAGCGCTCCTCGAAGGCAAGCGTCGCGAAACAAGAAAAGCGGTGTACAGACTGGTGACAGAGCCCAATGCCGAGGATAAGACGAGCAAAAAGCAGGGCAGGCGACTTCTCTCCCTTTGCGCTCTTGATCGTCCAGTAATCGTGTGAGTTGGTTTGGGAGGGTGTAGCGGCGGCCACCAGTCCGTCTGCGGAAACACGGCTGGTGATCAGCCGGGAGCACCACGGGGAAATAGATGAGGGGAAGCTAGGGACAGAGAGTATGGAGGGGGAATGAGAGGTCATAATAGTTGGCTCCTGCTATGATCTATGATATGCGTGCCGTTTCGCCTGTTGCTCGTCTGCCATTATTTCACAGACTATGGGCGGTCGCAGCAGGTGCCGTGATATTGGGAGTGTTATCATATTTTTCGGCAAACTGTAATCGCCATGGCTCGGGAGACAATTCCGCTAACTGCGAACCCATAAACACTGATATTGTGCCCGACACGTCGACCCCAGAGGTTTCAATACAACGAGACGCGCGGGTCATATTGGCAGATAGTAGCGGACGTAGGGAGCGGTAGAAGAAGTCAATAAAACATCGCGGCGACGCGCTTCGTTCTGGTGATGTGCATTGCTGTATATATGAACAGGGCTACGTCTTTCTTCTGATCTCCGCTGAAAGCATATATATGTACATATCGGCACCGAGGGCTTGCAGAGCATCAACAGGAACACAACGGAGGATAAAAGAAGGTATCAGGCACAGATTGCACGATAGTGGAAAACAGTCACTGTTATATTGTATCTCGTTTACAGGTAAATGCACCTAGCAGAAAAAGATTCATTTCTGAATATGGCAAGAAAGGAGTGTCAAGAAGGTACATATTTGTAAATGAACGTTGAATAGCTTCATAAAGGAAACCATGAAGTAAGAAAATAGTAAAGGAGTGAATAAGAACAAACAAAACGTGAAAGCCCCGGGGTGTTCATTTTTGTCCCCATCCACATCGATCATAGTCGTGATACCAAAAGGTTGTTGACAAGAACAAAAACATGCGAAACAAACGCCGTCCCTGATTGAGAGAGGCTTCGATATACCCGTAAAAAAAATTCCTAGAAGCGCCCCAAAATCTAAAGTTGACCTGTATTCCATAGCCCACCGTGTTCCCCGAAGAAAAGACCAATAGTGAAAAGAAGACGAACCCAGTCGCTGAAAGGAGGTATGTGACGAGAACTGAAGAAGAAAGTATGTGCAGTGAAAACAATCGTTAAACGTTTCGTAGTCGTTTTGAAAACATCAGATTAGATCCAGACGGCTGCCATCGGCCGCGATTCCGAAAAGAATGTGGTCATGAGGCCCTGGATGTCGCGGATGTACGACTCTGCACTGTACTTCTTCAGTCCTTGGCGGATGAGTTCGCGCTCTTCTTCGGCGAAAATGGGGTTCGAGCTAATGGGGGCGGGCTCTTCGATCAGGGCACCCTCCTTGCCAAACTCTTCCACGAGCTCGGACACCTTGGCCAGCTCGTGGCCAAAAGGATGCGTCTCGGAGTAGTCCTTCTTGTGCGAGACAGGCGGCGGCGCGACGCTGCTGGCGGAGCCAGTGGCGCCACTGACAGAGGCGGAGGGTGCGTGGTGGTGGTGGTGGACAGGCAGCGACGGCTTGACGGTCGCGGTGTGCGAAGTCGACGTGACGCTAGTGCTGGTCGAGCTCGACGAGGAGCGCGAGAAGCTGAAGCTGGCCTTGGTAGACAGCGAACGGGACGACTGCTCCGACATGCGCGAGACTGAGCGGTGGCGCGTGAGGCCGTCGTACGATTTCTTGGTGTGCGAGGGGGCACGCTGGGGAATGGCAGGCGCCTCCGATGCAGGGAACGCGGCAGTGCCGGCCTGTGCGGGCGAAGCATTGGGGCTACTGCTGCTGCTGTTGCCGGCCGAGGCAATGCCGAGGACGCTGGCTTCGGGTGTTGTCTGTCTTGGCGGCATGAAGTAGCAAGACAAGTGGTTGGGCTCGGGCGACATGGCGCGCTTGTCGCTGGGGAACGGGGTGTCCGGGCTCGTCGGAGGCGTAGACGCAGCGGTGTAGCCCGAATCAGACTCGTCGTCGGATTTGCTGGAGGTGGACGGCGAGGACTGGACGTTGACGTTGACGGTAGCGGTGTTGGAACCAGGGAAGATGTCCGGCGCGCTGTAGGACAGCATGTTGGTGGTGTGCACGAGCTCGACGGGCCCCGAGATCTTGTTGCGGATGGAGCCATGCGTCATGAACGCCTTGGTCGACTGTTTGCGGTGCAGTAAGCCGTCGGACGGCGCGTTGGCTGTGTTGTTGTCCGCGGCTTCCTTGCTGTTCTTGATTTCCAGGGTTTGCCGCACCCGGCGGGTGGTGAAAGCTCTTGCGAGAGACATGTCGAATGTGTGAAGAGTAACAAAAAAAAAGTGAAGTGATTCTCAGAAAAGGATGGTAGGCTCAGAGTGAGCGGTGACGAGGTAAATGATAAGATGTTGAAATGAATGTGAAAAGTAGTATGCAAAGGAGAGTGGCTCTCAGACTTCTCAGAAACGTGAGAGCGAAAAGACGCAGATAAAACCAGAGATGGCGCAGAAGGGGAGGGTCAGGAGGATAAAAGGTGTCACACGTCAACAGTCACAACCAGTTGTGAACATGCAGTGTTGACACGGCCTTTTGTGCGACGAGCGCAGTGGCAAAGGCGGCCGAGGCGAGGGACAAGACGCGAGAGGCAAGGAGGTCGACAGAGCGAGGTGCGTCGCCTGGCGATTCCTTGCAAAGATGCAGTCGTCGTTGTCTCTTTGTCCGATGTCTCTTTTCGGGCACCCAAGTCAAGGGTAAAAGGCGGAGGGCGGAGGGGCTATAAAGAAACAAAACAACGAGCCAAAGAGCGCCCAGAGAACAAAAGGCAGGGGCGGCACAAAAGAAAGCGACGCTTTGCTCACCGTCGCCTGTGATTGGCTACGGAGTTTGGTGAAGAAAGCGGCAACCCCTCTACTACCGTTTAGGGAAGGTACGGGCGGCTCGAGTGGGCAGATACCCCGTTCAGGCGCGGAGTGTTTTCTTAGAACAAGGGCGACCAGCGGACAGTCAGTGCCTCGCGATAAAAATAACAATGCGGTGGTGAAAGGGTGGTTTCTGCGGGCCTTGTGCTGCCGTGTGCGTCGTGAGTGTGCGTCAATGTCGTCCAAGGGCGAGCTCGAAGGCAGTTGGTGTATTTTTGGTGTGTGTTTTTGGTGGTCTGAGTCTCGTCTACTCGTTTCCGGTCTCCCTGCGCTTGCGGACGAGAGGTGGCCGAAACAGGACGGTGCGATGCGACTCTGGCGGTGCGAGTCAAAATGACGTGAAAATGGAAAGAGCGGTGTTTCTGGATCCAGTCCAGAGTAATTCGTCGAGAATGGGTGCTCCTGTGATTTCAGGAATGCGGTTGGATGTTGCTGCGGGAAGGAGCGATTGAGCAGCGAAGAATGCCTCCTCTATGGAAGAACGTTGCGTCGTATTTTGGATACTTGGATCGGTGTGTATTTTTTTTTTTTTTGCTGTCAGAAAAATAGTCCTGCTGATAGAAGAGTCGCGCCTGCGACAAAAACGAAAAAAAGAGTGTGAACTGTGCACGTTGCGTGCGACGGTGGGCGAAACTCAAAGGAGAGGAGGCGAGCAGCACTCGGTAAAAAGGTGAAGATGAAGATGAAGGGAAATGATGAGCGAGAAGAAGACGACGAGAAAGGAAGGAATGGTGACAAAGTAACCGTGGTAGGGAAAGAGCAGAAAGAGACGAGAGGAAAGAACACAAGCCCGTCGCGGGAAACAATCCCATATGAAGGAAGGACGGGGGCCAAGGCCATGGGTGCTCGGCGCACATGGCGATGCGTTCGATGGAGTATCTCCGCTCTTGCCTTTTCCGCTCGCGGTGGTGCCTTAAGGCCTTTTGCCCCTGGATCATAAAGTATATGCTACCACAGCCCATCGCCTCGTTTAGCGCAAGCTCACAAGTACCACTGTACCTGGCTAAGAATCCCGACGCTCAGGGGAAAACCTCGCTAGGCAAGGGCTAGGCTTGCTAGCGGAAAGAGATTTTTTTAGTCCCTGATCTGGTCCGCTCCAGGCGTTGACGGACCTCTCTTCCCTTCTAAAACAGGCCCTTCCGATCCGTTAACGTTCTGGAACTGTCCTTGTCTTTCCGTCCGCTTTGCCTCGTTCTTGACTTGTCCGATTGCTTACATCGTAGTTGGCATAATACTGGGTCTCATTGTTTGGTGTGTGTCTGTGTCGCGCCTACTAGTTTAGTCGTTTTGCCTGTTCAAATATGGTCGGTTGGTCTTTCTTTTTCGAGCGCGCCTCGTGCGTGTTCATGTCACCCGTGTCGCTCTTTCCTCCAACACCACGGCCGCCCTTTTGTGGGTGAGGTTCCTGATTTTGCCCACTACGGAGGATGCTGCAACTCGCCTCCGCTGAGGAAGGAACCTGGCTCCATCGTTCCTGGGAGAATCCCCGTCCGCTTTGCTGCGCCCGAGCGGCCAGAGTTTCAATCTCTTCCCTTTATCCCTGTCAAGGGTGTGGGTCGGCTACCGTGTGGTTCGTCCTTTCCAACTTTGGCCAGGGGTTGTCTTTCTTTGCTGACTTTTTCCCCTTGTTGGCTTTGGGCTTCTCGCTTCTCTCCCCCCGTTGGCCAATGGGCAAAACGGACCTGAATGCAAGTTTAGCAAAACAGCCAAAACATCACAAAGTCCCAAAAGGTCCATCCAACCGGACAGACACACGCCGTCGCAAACCCACCCGCCCACTATTTATTCTTTTTAGGCTCGGAAACCCCTTTGCGCCTTGCACGGTGGCGGACAGCGTGGGTGGAGTGGAGAACATCAACCGCCAACGCACTCGAAAAGAAGCACGCCTCTCTCTTTTTATCCCTTCCCCTTGTAAGTCCTCTGCATGCTCTCTCTGTTTGGGTGCCATAGTGTGCGAACACTACGAAGTATGTGTTGCTGATGTGGCCAAACACGTCAAAGCAAGGGCTTGTTTGGTGCTGCGATTGTTGCAGACTGTGTTCGCTGCAAGCTGACGTGGTGCCACAGGACTAGCAGCAAGTACGATGTCCCATGCACGAATCGAATGACATACGATGTAGGGGTATCGCGAAATGGAAGAAGAGGAAAGCGAGACGTCAGACTCCATCGGTGGCTAGCCGGTTACATCTAGAGTCCAGACGAAGAACAGGGGGGACTCGCGAGCGAGACGAACATATCCGATACGTGTGATGTATATGTGCCACTCGAAATACCTGGTGTTCGTGCCACAAGGACGCTGCTTGCCACAAGCGAGATGCTTCATCCAAGCAATTTGCCCATGTCGCCCTCTTCGTAATGGAAGTGCGCCTACCTTTATGAAAAGCGACAATATGTGACACTATGGAGTATGGAACACTCAGTCATCGCGAAGCACTGGAAGTGTCTGGCGAGCCTGTTCGCTTTACGACGTACTCTCTTTGCCTCTAGGTGTGGCGCGCACTCCTTTCGAGGCCCAAAAGGGAAAAGTGCGGTCCTAACGCTAGTGTCCTCTGGCCGAGTTTGTTCCTTGCAGATGAAACAATGCCCCCTGGGACGGTGCAGTATCGCCGATGCCCATTGGCTGGCTGGCCCAGGCATCGGCGGTTCATTGGCGCATTGGTCGAAACAGTTTCAAGATGACAGAAAGGCGACTACGAGGCAGTGGCGTGCTATCGAGCCATCTGGGAAGCCATCTAGCAGTCATCCAAGGCAAACGAGGCGTGGGAGCTCTCAGCGCCCTCTGAGCCGCCTGCACTGTTCGAGCGCAGGGAGCAAGAGCGAGCGCCTTGCCGATATGTGCAACATCTGTTTCAGAAGGGAGAAACACCTGCAGCAAGGGACGCGATCATCACCGCTTGGTCGGAGCATAAACTGTGCAACTCGTTGCTTTCTTCGGTGGAGATGGAGCCATTTGGTGGCCCTCTAAGTCAGCTAAATCCATGTCGAGCTGGCAAGGGAGACGGCAGATTAAACTGATAGACAGCTTTTGACGTCGGCGGACTGGTATGCAATCGACATCCGATTTAACCTTTGCAGTACTGGAATGCGGCGACGAGACAACAACCGACGCACATGGAGTCTCAACGGCGGCTCCCGACGCCATGCACGCCTCATTAAATGTTGTTCAGTCACAGTGTTTCTGCTGTTCCTGCAATTGAAGAGAACACCAGTCCGAGGATTTTCGTCAAGGCATAATTGCAGTTCCAGAAGACGTCGCGGAACATATCTGTCCCAGGAAATCTGGTTCCGGTCCTGGTTTTCTTCGGAAAAACATGGCACAACATAAACAATAGGAGTCAGCCTCGTACGTCGGGCTCTACGACGTACGACGCACGGCACTGTGCGGCTCGACCGTCATTGCGCTGCAAATCAATCGCTTCCCGCTTCTGATGTGCCCTGCCGTTCCCTGTTTCTCGAAGCCTGTGCGGCCGAACAGAGTGACAAATGACAAGAACAAAACAGACGAGGGACAGATGAAAACCAAATCAGGACGAGATAAAACAATGTGATCAAGTATCATTTCTAGGTTCATCACGGAGTGTCTTCCGTGTATCTATCTATCCTGAAGATAGCCCTGCTCCGCTGGCAATGCAAACGACAAGACAAAAAAGCACAGGGACAGAAAGGCAAACGTCATAAACATCCGTGTATCAGATCCCAACCCAGCACCCACCCGAGCCCTATCCAAATGCCGCTGTCCAGGCTCGGCTCCCACATGCTCGGAACACCGATCGACAGCCACATTCCATGCGGCGCAGAGGTTGAGACGGCGCGAACGCTGAACGTGGAGTATTATTCGCAAGTTTTAATGTCTGAAACTGGGTGCTCGTGCATCAGCGGGTGATTCGGCGATCAGTGGTGTCGATATGCCAGCAGCCGCAAGTAAAAGCTGGCATACGTCGTACAGCGAACAGCGCATGGCAAACAAAACGCCGGAGAAGAGCGCAACCTTTTGCTGATGGCATGAACACCAGCAAACTGCTAAACTGTGATTGCAGTCCCCACGCACCAGGACAGTTTCCGATCTGTGATGGAGCTCAGTCCTCACCCATCGACTCGTCGTCGTCGTCGTCGTCATCGCTGCCCTTGCTAACAGCCACGCCGCCCTCGCCCTCCTCACCCTCCTCCTCGTCATCGGAGCTCTCCTCGCTGTCGTCGTCCTCGACGCCAATCATGCGCTCCTCCACGTCGCCCTCGGCCGCGTTCGGCAACTTGGACGCAAACGTCTGGCGCACAGCGGCGTTGGTGCTCGTGTCCCACACCGTCAGATTGCCCTTGCTGCCGGCCACGGCCAGGCGGAAGGCCACCTCCGGATCCGGGGCAAACTGCGTGGAGAAGACCTTGCCGACGTCGAGGGTGCGCGACACGACCATGCTGGGACCGGACGCCTGGATGTTCCACAGCTTGACGGTGCGGTCGCCCGAGCCGGTGGCCATGTAGCCGGGAATGTGCGGGTTGACATCAAACGACGACACCGACTCGTCGTGTGCCTGCAGGGTCCAAACCGCCTTGGTCTGCGTCGGGTCGGCCGGCGCCATGCGGACGTCGTGGTAGTGCACGATGCCGTTCTCGGTCGACACGAAGAAGAAGTTGGGGTCGTGCGGGTCCCAGCGGATGTTCTCGACGTCGCTCTCGACGCCCCAGCGCGGCCGCGTGGCCTCGGGCGCGCGCATGTCGGCGGCCACAATCGTGCGGTCGTAGCTGCCGCTCAGCAGCACCGTCGACTCGACGGCGTGCCAGGCCAGCGAGCAGACCTTGTCGGTGTGGTAGGTGTAGGACTTGGCACACGTCGCCGTGTTGAGGTCCCAGAGCTTGACCGTCGTGTCGGCCGACGCCGAGGCCAGGAGGTTGCGGTGCTTCCGGTTCGCGGCGAGAGACAGCACGGCGTCGACGTGGTAGTGGTCGTTGGCCTTGGCCTTGCTCTTCTTCTTCTTTTTCTTCTTCTTCTTCTCGTCGCCCGCGCCCGCGCTCGCGCTCGCGGCGGCCGCCTCGCCGGCCTTGCCGCCCTGGCCCAGGATGGCGTTGGGATACATGCAGTCGACCGTGTCCAGGTCCCAGATCTCAATGTCCGGGTCCATGGTGCCGACGGCCACAAAGTTGGCGGCGGAGCCCGCGGTGACGCTGGGCTTGCCGACGGGCAGGTCGAGCCACTCGACGCACAGCGGGATGGCCGGCAGCATGATGTCGTGGTGGACGTACAGGTTGTCGGCCTCGTCCTCGTACACATAGACCTCGAGGTGCGCCAGCTCGTCCTCGACCTTGGCCGCCAGCACGAGGTTGTCGGTCGCCAGCACCTGCAGGTCCTCGCGGTCGTCGTCCTCGTCCTCGGCGTTGGCGTCCTGCAGGGTGATGTAGGGGTCGTCTTTGTTGGACTCGTAGTAGGCCAGCGACTTGATGTTGCCGAAGATGGACATGGGCTGGCCGTCGCTGACACCGCCGGCGGCGTCGTCGTCCTCGTCGTCGTAGTGGTCGAGGTCGTACTCCTTCAGGTCGTCGTCGTCAATGTCGATTGTGGCGCCAGCAGCGGCCTTGTCGGCTTTTGACGGTTTGCTCTTCTTGCCATTCTGCGCCGCGCCCGCGCCTTCGCCGTCACCCTCCTCTTGTGCCTCGTCGAGGTCGTCTTGCGCATCCTCCAGCTGCAGCTTGGCCAATTCGGCGATGCGCTCAAACTCCTCTTCGTTGAACTCGTACTTTTGGGGGAACGGGGCCGCGAAACCGCGCGGCACCCATGCCGTGGTCGTAATCATGGAAGACATGGCGGTGGTCGCTTGTCGTCGCCTTCGGTAGAGATAAAACACCAAAGAAGCGAAACAAACGAAAGAGACGAAAGAAACAAAAAGAAAAGACTACTCTTTCGATTCACCGATGCTCAACTGCTGCTGCTTTTGCCGAAAAAAATCCTCCCCTCGAACTTTTTAGCGGGTCCAGGTGCTAGCGGGGCTTATCTTATCGGACTTTTGCTAACGCAGGCGCTGAAAAGTGGGTTGCAACGCGGCCAATCGACATGCCATAGCGCGGCTGACCATTAGCCAGCTAACTTCACAGCCTCTCCATTTGTTTCTCTCCACATTGACGAGCCTCGTCTCGCATCAACACGCTGCTTGCTCCCTGACACCGCGGCATCAAGCGCCTGACGAGCACGATGGATCGGGACTACGGGCGCTACCGCGAGAGGGACCGCGGCGGACGGGACTACGACCGAGACCGTGACCATCGCGGCCACGACAGAGACAGCCGAGACAGTCGAGATGGAGGAAGCAGAGGCCGTGACGGCGATCGAGATCAAAACCGCGACCGGGATGCAGGCTACAGCAGAGATCGAAGCGACTGGAACGACCGCTTCGATCGCAACGACCGGTTTGGTCCCGATCCGCACTTCAAGCGGCGCAGGCTCAACGCCGACCGATCCGTAGGAAACGACGGTGGTGGCGGCGGTAGCAGCAGCAGCGGTAGAAACGGCCGTTTCGACCGAGGACGACCGCCACGAGACGACTACAGCAGCCGGTCGGCGACACCAAGGGGCAACCGCAACGCGCGCGACGCGACACCCGCACAAGACAAGTTTGACGCCACAGGCGAGGAAGGCGTCTCGGCCGAGGACGAGAAGGCACTGGACCGCGACTGGTACACGGGCGACGAGTTCGGACACACGTTTGGCGACGAAGACCACAACCCTTTTGGGTCCTACGACGACACCTCGTGGGAGGACAAGGAGCGCCAGGAGCGGCAGATGCTCGAGAAGAAGATAGGCCGTTTCGACCGCGTCAACCCCCGCACACTCCAGAAGCAAAAGGACGTCGACGCCTGGGAGACGAACCGCATGCTGACGAGCGGCGTGGCGCAGCGGCGGGACATGGGCGCCGACTTTGGCGACGACGAAGAGGCCACGCGCGTGCATCTGCTGGTGCACAACCTGCGGCCGCCGTTCCTGGACGGCAAGACCATCTTCACGAAGCAGCTCGAGCCCGTGCCGGCCGTGCGCGACTTCCAGAGCGACATGGCCGTCTTCAGTCGCAAGGGCAGCAAGATCGTGCGCGAGCGGCGACAGCAGCGCGAGCGGCAGCGGGCGGCCAAGGACGCGACGAACGCGGCGGGCACGACGCTCGGCAACCTGATGGGCGTGCGGGGCGACAACGACGACGACAGCGCGCTGCCCATCGCCGGCGAGGAGGATGCGGCGAACAAGAAAAAGGTCGGTGCCAACGCCAACGCCAACGCCGACGCCGCTGGCGAAAAGGGTAGCAACAAGTTCGCGGAGCACATGAAGAAGAACGAGGGCGCCAGCTCCTTCAGCCAGAGCAAGAGCCTGCGCGAGCAGCGCGAGTACCTGCCGGCGTTTGCGGTGCGCGAGGACCTGATGCGCGTCATCCGCGACAACCAGGTCATCATCGTCGTGGGCGAGACGGGCTCGGGCAAGACGACGCAGCTGACGCAGTTCCTCTACGAAGACGGCTACGGCCGCGTGGGCATGATCGGCTGCACGCAGCCGCGGCGCGTGGCGGCGATGAGCGTGGCCAAGCGCGTCAGCGAGGAGATGGAGGTCGAGCTCGGCAGCACCGTGGGCTACGCGATCCGCTTCGAGGACTGCACCAGCAAGGACACCGTCATCAAGTACATGACGGACGGCGTGCTGCTGCGCGAGTCGCTCAACGAGCCCGACCTCGACCGCTACGCGTGCATCATCATGGACGAGGCGCACGAGCGCGCGCTCAACACGGACGTGCTGCTGGGTCTGTTCAAGAAGATCCTGCAGCGGCGCCGCGACATCAAGCTGATCGTCACGTCCGCCACCATGAACGCGAAGCGCTTCGCCGACTTCTTTGGCGGCGCGCCCGAGTTCGTCATCCCCGGCCGCACGTTCCCCGTGGACGTGCTCTTCCACCGCACGCCCGTCGAGGACTACGTCGACCAGGCGGTGCAGCAGGTGCTGGCGATCCACGTGTCCATGGGCCCCGGCGACATCCTCGTGTTCATGACGGGCCAGGAGGACGTCGAGGTCACGTGCGAGCTGGTGCGCGAGCGCCTCGACGCGCTCAAGGACCCGCCCAAGCTGAGCATCCTGCCCATGTACAGCCAGATGCCGGCCGACCTGCAGGCCAAGATCTTCGACAAGGCCGCGCCGGGCGTGCGCAAGTGCATCGTGGCCACCAACATCGCCGAGACCAGCCTGACGGTCGACGGCATCATGTACGTCGTGGACCCGGGCTACGCCAAGCTCAAGGTGTACAACCCGCGCATGGGCATGGACACGCTGCAGATCACGCCCGTCTCGCAGGCCAACGCGTCGCAGCGGTCCGGGCGCGCCGGCCGCACGGGGCCCGGCAAGGCGTTCCGCCTGTTTACCGAAAAGGCCTTCAAGGACGAGCTGTACCTGCAGACGATCCCCGAGATCCAGCGCACCAACCTCAGCAACACGATCCTGCTGATCAAGTCGCTGGGCGTCAAGGACCTGCTCGACTTTGACTTCATGGACCCGCCGCCCCAGGACACCATCACGACGTCGCTGTTCGACCTCTGGGCGCTCGGCTCGCTCGACAACCTGGGCGAGCTGACCAGCCTCGGCCGCAAGATGAACGCGTTCCCCATGGACCCGCCGCTGGCCAAGCTGCTCATCATGGCCGAGGCGTACGGCTGCAGCGAGGAGATGGTCACCATCGTGTCCATGCTGTCGGTGCCCAACGTCTTCTACCGGCCCAAGGAGCGCCAGGAGGAGTCGGACGCGGCGCGCGAGAAGTTCTTTGTGCCCGAGTCCGACCACCTGACCTACCTGCACGTCTACACGCAGTGGAAGGCCAACGGCTACCTCGACAGCTGGTGCACGCGCCACTTCCTGCACGCCAAGTCGCTGCGGCGCGCCAAGGAGGTCCGCGAGCAGCTCGTCGACATTATGAAGATGCAGAAGATGCCCATGGTCAGCTGCGGCACCGACTGGGACGTCCTGCGCAAGTGCATTTGCTCCGGCTACTACCACCAGGCCGCCAAGGTCCGCGGCATCGGCGAGTACATCAACCTGCGCACCAGCGTCACCGTGCAGCTGCACCCGACCAGCGCGCTCTACGGCCTGGGCTTCCTGCCCGACTACGTCGTCTACCACGAGCTGATCCTGACGTCCAAGGAGTACATGTCCACCGTCACCGCCGTCGACCCGCGCTGGCTGGCCGAGCTGGGCGGCGTCTTCTACTCGGTCAAGGAAAAGGGCTACTCCGCGCGCGAGAAGCGCGTCATCGAGACCGACTTCAACCGCCGCATGGAGATTGAGGCGCAGATGGCCCGCGACAAGCTGCGCCAGGACGAGCAGCGCCGCGCCGACGCCGAGCGCGAGGCGCGCATCCTGCAGCAGAGCGCCGACGCGGGCGGCGGCGGCACCATCATCGGCGGCGTCGGGGGCGGCAGCGGGGCCCACAGCAGCAGCGCTGGGGCCGGCGGCACGGCGGCCAAGAAGATTGTCGTGCACGGCGCGGTGCGCAAACCCGTGGCCAAAAAGCGCGGACGGGGTTTCTAGGGTGCGAGTGTGGGGGAACTGGAAAGACTCTTAAGTAAAAAGACGCGAATCTACACACCGGCATTCCACTCAATGCCGAATCTCAAACGTCGCGTCACCCTCGACAATGTCCCGGTCCTCCTTGTCGAGCCGCACCACCTTGGCCATCGACGGCCCGCGGTCCAGCTTCTGCATCATGGCCGCAATGGCCGTCTCGTCGCCTTGCCCCTCGCCCTCGACCTATGTATGGTCAGTACCACCGTGCAGACGATACACAGATGAATCCATGGCACCACCGATGCCCACCTTGTTATTTGGCAAGTTCCGCACCCAGCCGGTCAGCGCGAGCTGGTTGGCCTGTTTCCGTGTGAAGTAGCTATGCCGGTTGTCAGTCCGTTGAAGGACCATGACGCGTACCGATCGTCAGCTTCACACGCCTCTTACCGATAACCAACACCTAAAGCCACGGGTTAGTGGGTGTTGGATGGAAGGACACCAAGAGCCAAGACAGAGGAGTTACCTTGTACCTCGCCGCCGTGGGCGAGAAAGTATACCTGGAGGTCGGTCAGTTTATGTCATAAGACGTCATCTGGGGTGCCGGAAATTTGGCGATAAGAAATGGCCGATGCGCAGGTGTGTTTGTATATATATACCCGTTTTACCGCCATTTCGAGATAATAATACAGAAAGCCTTTGCTTTGGGCATAAAATTGACTCCAAACGGTGCGAAGTCGCAGAGGTTGAGTTGTCTTTGAAGGATGGTGATGGACACAAGATTGGACGACTGCCACCAGCTTATTCATAGATGCAGGCGTTAGTTATCTGCACGTGACTAATCATGTGCAGTTCTCCTTCAAAATGATGTCAGCCACATGCCAACTAAACTCGTAGCGCGTGACTCTCTGTGGCAACCTTTTGCGCACAACGCAACTTCACTCTAACATCAGTACTTGCGTGCCCACGACGTTACTCGCAGCCTCGTCCCCGGGCATACACATACGGCACGCCGACATCATGGACCCATCAAATACAGAAGAGCCAGACGCTCTGCCCACGGTCGTGTTCGGCCGCTCAAGCAAAAAGCGCAAGGCGTACCGGCAAAGAGGCGGCGACGCGACACAAGCAGACGAACCAGTTGCGGCAGCACAGAGCCCCGAGAAGACCGACACAAACGAAGCGACGGCGACGCCCACACAGCCAGGGCCGGCTGGTGCCGACGACGACGAAACGACAAAACCAGAAACGGACGACGGCGCCAAAGGCGACCAGGATGATGACGACAGCGCGGCAGAGGACAAGGACGACGACGATGCTGGCGACGGCCATGGCGACGACGATGCCGCAGGCCTGACGGTCGCCGAGCTGATCCGGCGGCGCAAGACGCGCAAGCCCAAGATTGGCGGAGTAGGGTTCCGGGACGAATCTGCCGAAGCCTCGTCAGCGTCTGCACTATCGCGTTACGCCGACATGGCCGTCGACGGTATGGACCTCGACATGGCGTCGGATCCCATGGCCATGGGCATGCAGTTTGTGCCGCAGACGGGCATGATCGGCGAGCTCGTCAACAAGCACATGTACGGGTTCCCTGACACCTTTTTTACTCGCTGTCCCACCGGCAGCTTTTTTTTTTTTTTTTTTTTTTTTTTTTTTGGATACAGACACTAATCCTTCAGGGAGGAATATGTAGATGCACAGTTGGCTAAACGACACCGAGCAGAAGCTGAGCAAGCACAACTTCTCGCTAGTGGTGGGCCGGCAGGGCCAGGGTCAGGACCAGGACCAGGACCAGGGTCCGGCAGTGCCGGTGCAGGCACATCCGGTGCTGCTTCGAGCGTCGACGCGCGCCAGCAGCTCGCCACCAAGGGCAAGCTGCACGAGATCGACCTGGGCGCCGAAGCACGTGCCCGCAATGTCGCCATGACCGAGCGCGCCACACAGCGGCTCCGCAGTACGGGCGACGCCCGACGCAGCGGCTCAGCAGACGAAGGCGCGCAATCTGGCCGGGGCGGTAAGAAACGCCGCGGCAGCGACGACCTCAAGCGAGACCAAATGGTCGAGCAGTTCCTGCACGAAAACAAAAGTAGGTCCCCCTCCCGTCTTTTCCCTCACTCATCAGTCTCTACTTTTATACTAACTAACCCCCAGTGGACGTCGATGTCTACTATGATGCGTCTCGCGATGCAGCCGGCACATCCGCAGCCGCCACCGAGGGCCGGCCGACAGACGACCGCGTCGCCGAGCAGTTCCGCCGCGAGTTTATGGAGGCCGTCGCCCAGCGCATGCGCCGCAAGCGGAAACCTCTGGGCCCGCCCGCCAAGCCCAAGACGGCGCGCAACGACGAAGAGATTCTGCGCGGGCCCAAGCTGGGCGGCAGCCGCAACGTGCGGTCCGTCATGCGCGACAAGCTGCTGCAAAAGCAGGAGGAGGAGCGCCACAACATGCCCAAGTACGAGCAGCAGCTGCTGGAGCAAAAGCGGCGCATGAACCGGCGGCGATGAGATGGGCGGAGGTCGACGAGCAAGAAGGAGACTGCTTTGCCTCGGGCATACTGCGGCTGTATTCGCGACAGCTCTGCATCGCCGCAGGCAGCCAGAAACATCTGCCAAGCAATTGTCACGGCAACAGTTCCAAGAATAAAGAGCCTTTCATTCGCACACCATGCCGTCACTCCGTCGCAGTTATCAAGAATGTACTGGAAACCTCATCCTTGGGTTCAGTGCTCTCAGGAACACTCAGCGAAACAGGTAAAGTGAGTGCATATACAGTCGACCACAAACGGGGCTCTGGCGGGCAAACGAAGACGGTGCGTTTGCATTGGGAAGCCCAACTTGTTTCGGCGGTAATATTGAGACACTCTTCTGTTATAGACGTTCCGGATCTCGGAGGTGTTCATGAGCCCGTCCTTTCGGCAGTCAGTTTTGCTCTGCGGGCCAGGAAGAGGCGGGAGGGAGAAGGACGAACGGCACCGAACAGACAAGCTCGTTATATGAATGCATTTATCATATAACAATGCAAATAAATAGTTGAGAAATTATCAAGTCTTGTTGAGAATACTTTCAATAATATATTAAATTAATTTGGACTGGATTCTTTTTCTTTTTATTCATTACGAACAATCCATGGCGATACAGGAAAGAAGCATTTCGACCATCTGGGAAGGAGCAACGAGGGGTCACCGAAAACACGACCCTCCCCTACATTCATACGAGGCAAGAGCAGCCGTGCATGGAGATCAATCAAGCAGGTGCACTTGGCGTGTTGACTCCCTTCTGTACTGTACTGCACCGTCCAGTTTGTTATGACATCTCATCCGCTCCTTCCTTGTGTGTCCTTGCCACGTCCATTCTATCCTTGCCATCCCGACTTCTGCCCCTTTTCGTCCCAATTGCTTCAATTCTCTCCTTTCCTACCATTCTCGAGCGTCTCATTTTTTCTGCTCATGTTCCTCCAACGTCTTCGATCCATCGTCTACCAAACATCAGAACGAACATTGCATATTGTCGATGCTCACTAGCTCGGCTTCACACCTTGCTCAACCGAATGCGTACCGCTCTTGATTCCACTCGATATGCCACCCATACTTTGCCAATCTGTGGATCCCGTCACTCTGACGCAAGCCAGGGCTTTCCCGCTGCCGCTTCCCGGCATTGGGCAGGATTCTGGGCATGGCAGACCACGGTTGCATGCGCGTCTTTGGTTTTTGTTTTACGAAAAGGCAGCGCCCTCTGTCTCTTCCCGCCTCCGCATTTCTCGCAACAACATGCATGCTTTGGCTTCTCTCTGCCGCTCTCCACATGGCATCTGAGCCGCCTTTTTCGACAGTCCACATCCTACAGCACAATATCAAACACTAGCGGTACGACCTGTGTTTAAGGTGACATGTCTTTCCCACTCCTTCTCTCTTGCCAATCCGGGTGTTCTCACACCTGTCGCACCTACGCGGCCCTCCATCTCGAAAGTCCCCCGAGACGTACAATGCCGCCCTTCTCTCCATGAAAAGACCGTGCCACGCACATCTATTCGATTCGAAACAGGAAAAAAAAATGACAATAAGCTATTTATGGTGAGCTGTTTTCCGGAAGGTTTAACCGTCTATCCCTCTGCCTCTGACTTTGCTCTGTTTCCCCACCTTGACAAAAAACCCACAGTCGAGGTTGACACGGCAAGGCATATTGAAGATGTATTACAATATACTCCGTACTAAGACGTCAAATACAATGTACAGCTACTAGTGCCATTCTAGGACCGCCCCGAAGCGGCGGCCAGAACGAAACGTGGGAGCCCTGCGGAAATACCCTTACCAAACAATGGCGCGGGGAACACAGACTTCGAACGACCAAGCATGCTTCTTGGCAAGCAATGTGGCTGTCAGGGCCTTGTCTGGACAATACGTATGACGAAAAAGGCAACGGAGGCTAGGTGCTGCTTTGACACAACAAAACGAGGTTAAAACAAAAAAGTTACAGCAGAGGGAAAAAGCGGCGGCAATAGTCTGCTAAGCAATCCCTGGTTAGATCGAGTATTCAAGCGGCCGGCCATGGTGGACATCACCCAATTCTGCCCTCCCAGGACCGTCCTGATCATTCGCGGACCACATCCGGAGGCTTCATGATTGCATTTATTCAAGTTTCAACCAAGTTTTCCTTGCCACAGCAGCTCGTTAGACCGCCAAGATCAACAGCCGACGACTCTCCACTGTCGGGTCAATGTCGTCGTGTTGCTTGACGATCCTGTTTCGCAATCCAGAGCGCCACGACTGACTTGGTCTATGCTTTGCTGTCTTTCATCCCTAGAATCAATATACATGGCGCAAAATACACCATCAGGTAAACAAGGAGTTGATCTGGCTTCGATTCTCTTTGTTAAACGGCACTCGACTAGCAATGCGGTTAATACAGTGATCGGCTGCAAGGGTTTTGTCGAGAGGGTTCCATCAGGGATACGGTCGCGCTATGCGCTGGCGAGTTGCACATATGCCTATCCCTGTCAATATGCTGGAAACTTGACCCGGCGCAACAGAACACTGAGTCGAAGAACCACACCCTACCACTTCTCAATACGGAGTGTCTCGTGCCTGGACTTCACAGCCCCAACACCAACTCCGTGCGGTGCCTCCCCGAAACCTCGCCTCCCATTACCTGTTTTGTGGCCTGAAGAGTCCTCCACCAGTTCTGCGAAGACACTCGACACTTATTCACACAGCCCTTTCTCCTCGTTTCATTGCGGCCCTCAAAATAGAAAGATGCCCTTTTCACGCCGGTCGATCCAAGCAAGGCATTGCCTCCGTCCCACGTGCAACCCACCCCGAAGAAGTGCTACGTCCGCGCTCGCACGTTGCGCCGCGGGAAGGCGTCCCGCTTCGAGCGTATGGGCGTCAATTGTGGTCGAGTATGTCGGCAATTGAAAGCGGTTAGAGCCTGAAGTCGACATCTGAGAAGAAAAGACAACAATCCAGTTGCGAGGGGCTGCTTTCCGTTTCTGGTCTTTTTGTTTATTGGGTGCATATTGATGCTGCTGTTTGCATCCAGACGATTTGAAGAAGCGGATCGTCTTGTTTTATGGTATGGATGAAATCTGAACAACCACAGTCATGCGCACCAGACAAGACGATATGAAAAGGGGGACTTGAAGAACAGCTCCTGTGATACCCAAAATTGCAGAAGATGAAAATGCACGCATATTTTGTACCAACATCCCTGTCTGCCCTGTCGCCAGCACAACAGAAGTCAGTCCCAAACAAGTGGGCAGTGCGGATCCTGTCTCTCAGTTCGGTGTTACAGTTTGCATTGGGTTGCAGCCCCGCCGCAGAAACATCAAGCACGTCCAGGCGCCATGAATTGTCCGATACAGGACGGCGAGCTTTGCAAGTGTCTGTTTCACATTTGTCTACATCACTGCGGTCATAATATGCACCCTGTCAGGTTTCGCATCTTGTTATGATCGCCAAAAGAGGGTGTCTTGCCGAAGCGTCAACCGCAGCGACAAGGATGTGCAACTGTACTTATCCTGACCGAAAACTGCCAAAAGGTTTGGATGTCGAGTCTGGGCTGTACGAAATAGCTCATAATGCAACAAGTTATTTTTAACTTGCCGATGTTTGTTACTGCTCCAAACAGGTTTGCTTCCAACGTTCTTAGGAGTGCTTCCACCCCATTCCTTCTCATGTCAACAAAATGTTTTCGATGTTGTTAGAAACACTCTTGTGCAATTTTCTTTGCCAACAATACTATCTAACACAGCCCTCTCCCAGTTCGCCAGCGAAACCACCATCGATCTTAACCGAGACTCCTCACCAGAAATTAATCACCAAAAGCAGAAATCAGGGCCCAATCTGTTTCACCTGCGACAATTGCAAATACGGGCAATCTATCAAGGCGTCTGTGTGTCGACGTTCCTCGTGCCTGTGACCCATTCCCGCAACTTTGGCAGGGCTACCCTCCCGCGAGCCTAGCGAGAGTGGAAACAGACAAGTTCATTGTGGAGTGGGATCTTCTTCTTTGGTTCCAGTCTACCGTTACACACACATGTACAACATACCGCAAATGCCTCCTTTGCACAGACGGAGTCTGGGTCAGGATCCGCGCGGGGGTCCAGAGGCGATGCAGCAACGCTGTTTTATCGATCGATATATTCGACCTACCGTCCTCGCTACGTTTCGGGCAGCACAATAAACGGAACATGCCCAAAGAGCTGGTAGAAACCACCCTGGCAATGTCTCCTGCACACATTCCCAGACACTTCCCTTTTTCGACGTACGACATACCTTGCAAGTCTTACGGAGAATTACCGCGCGAGGCTTTTAATCCTGGAAGGGGCCTGGGGGCCTAAGTGCAGAGCCTCTACTCTCCACTCCAACGCCTTGACCTTTATGTCTGCAAAGACGGAGGCGGCGATGCATAACAGAGCCACGCAATTGCCTTTTACTAATGCCGGTAAAATAGTTTCTCAATGTCCTCGAACACAACAGGCTCATCGAGCTCGAGAAAAGGATCGGAAGGCAAGAACCAGCTATAAATAAACCAAGGCTGCTGAACAACGTCTTGTTGGAAACTGAGGAGGACGAATTCATGACAGCCCGGGGAATACTAGAAGTCAACACCAATGCCAACGGAGCAGGCGTTAGTGCGAGATCTCGCCCATCAACGTCCCCATTGTAGCATAGGACGTATCCTTCATCCACCGCTGCATCCGGCCCTCCTACCCCTTAAATGGAGGAGGAGACTGGAGGGGACCCCGCATCGTCATCATCACAAGACGCGGCGGACCCCTGTTCGCCGCCATGTCCAGGGTGCCGGCAGGTTGTTCATTATCCAATTTGGGTAGAACACCACAGAGCGCAAATCCGTTACTGTGATCATCGTACGCCAATGTGCATACAAATCCGCCTATGCGAAGCAACTGAAGGTTTTCAGGACCTTGCCAGGGCCTAGTCCACAAGTGAGAGCAGAAGCATGCACTGCACAGCGCAATGTCCTGTCCCATCTCCGACCTGGTCTAGCCTGGTCTGCAAAGGCAGTCCAGATTTGGCAAGGGTCTGCGAGTATTTCAGCTTATGCCGGACTCGAATAAGGACTCGAGGATCATAATCCAACAACACAGTCGCTAGGCTAGACCGGGGTGCCATCCTACCTGCGGCTTCTTCCTCGAACTCTCAACGGAGTTTGATGCTTGTTTTGGGGCAAAAAAAAGGGTGGAGGGGAGAGAGGAGAAGAGGTTGTGGGCCTTGTTGCCGCAGTCATGCTGGTCGAAACATCTATCAGAGCTGTCTGACTTGACCTGAGCGTGGATTTTTCTGGTCTGCCACAACGTATCATCTCAAGGGGACCTGCGGCGGCGAATGAGCAAAAAAAAAAAAAAAAAGACGACAAGAGGGCCGAACAAAGAGACGAGAGTGCCAGAGGCACAGGGGTTGATTTTTCTCTGGCCCTGCTCCCGCTATCGGGAGCAACCCGTCTCATGGCATTTCCAACACGAATGGCATCAAAGCCATTTGGTCGAGTTGGCCTAGCATCGTCTTGCCTTCCTTGCCTTCGCGTAAATCCACACCCAGGGCAGAGAAACACTCGAAGCAATCACCAGCCTCTGGAAACATGCCAGGGCATGCCACCAACCCCTCTACCCCCTTCCTCGCCCTTGGCCTCATAGCTCTGTACCCGAGAGTGCTCCAGTGAGGAGTACATAACATGGCCCACGACCACTTCTTCGTCCCTTCGACACTCTCTTTTACTCACCATGTTCTGATTTTCATTCTCTTGATCACGTCCTACCATTTGATCGTTCGTCTTTTCCTATTCCGGCTCTTTGGATGACCAACAAGCTTTCACCACAATACGCATAGCAGGTATTGCCCCCTCTTCCCTTGCTTGTCCTTCCACTCGTCCCATCTCCGTCTGCCCGAAACTCAATTTCGAGCTTTCGTTTTCAATCCTTTTCCGTCTTTTCTATCCGGTCTGGTTCCGTTCGATAGGAAACTGAATAAAAAAAACCACGACTAAGGGGAGGAAGGCCGCAACGCAACTTTCCTTTTCTTTATTTTTCCACAATCAAAGCAAAAGCAGCGCTTAGCAGCCTACAGTCCCAGGAAAAGACGACGTTCGAACAGGGAACGACGTACTTACGCCATTCCTCGTATCTCTTAACCTCCCTAGCCACACCCTGATCCTGAGGTTCCCCCCGCATCAAAATATCGTCGAGCCTGGAACATCACCCAACCTTGGACACTATACATTGTTCTCGCCGCGCCGCTTGTCCGCCGCTTTGCCACTGGCTATCAGCTGCTAACTAACGCTTGTGTAGCGAGCGGCTCGTTTCAAAAATACGACACGAAGACAGCCATGGCGAAATTATTTATCGGGTATGTACCCCTGGAAAAAGACAACTTGGCGATGCTTATTTTGTCAATGTGATGATGTACTGACGGTTGTGATTCCAGTGGATTGGCTTGGCACACAGAGGAGACTACCCTCCGCCAAAAATTCGAGGAGTATGGCGCTGTCGAGGAAGCGGTACGTGATATTTTCGTCTCCCGCTCTCCATAACGTTGAAGGCTCCTTTCTCTCCCTGAGCCGCTTGGTCTACTCACTCCATCACGTCCCGTCGGAGAAATGTCTGGATCCATGTCCGCAAAAGCGTGCAGCAATGACTGTGACAGATACAGAGAAGAAGATCAGGCAGAGAGAAAGAGAGAAAGAGAACGAATCATGGGTGTATGGTCTTCTAACCCTGTTTATCGCCTTTCCCCGTCGGTTTTGCACTTTCTAGGTGGTTGTAAAAGATCGAGACACTGGTCGCAGTCGAGGCTTTGGCTTCGTCCGGTACACAAACGACGCCGATGCCCAGAAGGCGATCACGGCGATGAACAACATTGAGTGAGAGAGACGCGATCACCTGCTTTGTTTTGCTTTTTGCCCTGTTGATTATTCTGTACTTTCCTTTTTTTTCATTACTTTTGGTCTCCCTGAACGACGGGTAATACCTTTGGGAGCGAATTCTAACTGGATCTTCTCTCTTCGGTTAGGTTTGACGGACGAACTATCCGCGTCGACCGAGCATCAGACACTGGCCCGAGAGGAGGCTTCCCCGGACGCGGTGGTCCCGTTGGTTACGGCCCGAGGGGAGGTTATGGTGGACACCAACAGATGCAGGGTGTGCCATATGGCGTCCCGCAGCAGGGCTATGGCATGTCAGGACCACCCATGTACGGCCAGTCGTACGGTCGCGGTGGTTACCCTCCCCAGGGCCAGTATGGTGGACAGCCTGCTCAAGGTAGGATCCCGTCCGTTCTTCTAAGAAGCTCCGAATGTCAAGCGCGATGAACAAGGGCGATGGAAACGGCCTATGCGATGGCGAGGGAAGAGCTGTACTAACGGGTGCATCCATAGGCTGGGGACAACCGGTGTACGGCTACCCTGACATGCAGCAGCAAGCCCCTCAGGGCCAACAGCCACCGCAGCAGCCTTCGCAACAACCGCCGCAAGGTGGCCAAGGTTACTAACGTCGAGCCGGATCGGCCCTTGGAGAATGGTGTGACGGGGACCGACTGCGTTCCCATTTCCTCACGGACTCGAGGACACAACAACCAGAAAAGTACACCTTTCAAGTTTCGAAAAAAATTTGGAGACGGCAGAATCAAAACAAACACGACGGCGTATGTTCTGGTTGCAACTGAATGAAAAGAGTGGGACCGACCTGGACTCTCTGTCTCTCTGGCCCTATTGCACGTTCCGGAAATCTCGTCATCATCGAACCAGTTACTGGATGGCGGTTGTACGATCACCAGGGATGGCCGATGCTCGCTTCGGTCGATCTGCATGATACCCTATTCTTTCAGGTTAGGAAGTTTTCTTTTTGGGACTCGGATTTTCTTCAACGCCCTTTTCGACGACACTTCCGACAAACGTATGGCGGTCCCGGTTTTCGGTTCTGTTTCCACGTTTGTCGGTTTACCCTTTTTTTTTTTTCCTTTTGTGTGCTGCTTCTCTTCTTTGTCCCCTATTTGTTGTCGCGTATGCTTTATTTCTGTTGTTGATGAAAATGACGTTGTCCTCGCTTTCCCCTTTTGCTGAACTTTTGAGACTGCTGCATGTTGCTTTTGATTTGTGTTGTGCCAGAGAACAAAGGAAAAGAGGAAGACAAAAACAATAAGACACGACCACGACGCATTTTCGACGGGAAGGTCTGGGAAGGAATGAGAACAAACCAGGAGCATATAAGGGAATGGAACGGATGGGAGATACATGTATGATGGCTACGGGAATCACCGGGGTAAAAGGAGGCTGGGATCGTGGCCATGGATGCGGAGGGGGTCAAGAATATGTCCACGACATACGCCTCGACATTTAGCGATGAAGCAGCACAGGTCATGAACACACCATGGACACACTGTAGGCAGATGAGCCGCAACACAGTCTTGACAATGGGTTGGGGATTATTATCTTGGGAAAATGGGAAAGCTTAGGGTCTGGTTAGTCGATAGCGAGGGAGACGGAGCAAAGGAAAGGAAAAAAACACGAGGTGTGTTGAGACAAAAAAGGGGGAACTGCTTTGGTCTTTTCTCAGACTTGTTCTTTTGTGTGGATATTTTCAAGAGATTTCTCGGTCTCCAATTGCTTTCTCTCAACTACTCTTGCTGGAATGGCCGTTTGTGATCTGACGATCTGATGCTGGCTGGTAAAAGAAATGAAAAAAAAGTAAAAAAAATAAACAGGAGGGGGCGAACGCATGATGTTGTTCTGATTGTATGTCATCTGCAACTTTTCTTGTCGGTCGAGCCATACCGCGCCGAGCCGGCAGACCCTTTGGTGGGGGATCCTGCTGACGCCCGGTTTCTTTTCTTCTCAACACCGCCCATTCGGTTCATAGATCCGTCGTTGATCGTCGGATGCGTCTATGTTTATGTGTCGTCTGTTGCTATTACGGAGCAGAAGGGTTTGGCGTCGCTTCGGTTTCGGCCTCAGAAGCAGCCTTGACCAAGGCCCGCACGCGGTTCGACAGGTCTGTGACGTGCTCGTCGCCGCTCTCCGGGCTCAGCTCGTCGAGTGCCATCTCCAGGCCCCACAAGTAGTCCCGGTTCGGCCCGCTCGGCCCCGTCGACCGGTAAATGTGTTCCGCAAGCGCCTGGACGTCTTGCGGGCCCGTAAACTGCGGGTTCTCGGGCGTGCCAATGTACGCCATGGTGCGAAAAGCGGCCGTGCCCTTGGACGCAGGGTAAAACGGCGTGTAGTGGACGGTGTAGCCGTTGATCTCGCGGATGTCGAGGTACTCGCGCACCTCGGCGGCGTGGGCGGCGTCGATGCGGTAGGCGACGCCCCAGACTTTGTCGGAGGCGCAGTCGTGGTGGTCCGTCAGGGTTTTCCAAAAGGAGCGCTCAATGAGCGTGGCCACGCGACCGGGCGCCTCGGGGGTGCCACGGTGGTCTTCACTGTGTGCGGGAGGGCCAAAAAAAATGCCCGTGTCAATATGTGTGTCTGTCTGCGCGTCTCAACGACAAATGCATCTTTGCCAGCCCCCGGTCCCGGGAGAAGATCAAGGCTCACCTTGCCTAGTACCATGTTAGCAGCTGTGCCACACCGAAAACAAAGGGGCTGAGACTGCAAGACTGTCGTAACCTACCTGCCAAAATCGGCGGACATAGCCGGTCACCCATCCTGGGACTCTGCGGTCTGCTCAGATCCAGGGGTCAGCATCCGTACATTGTGCAAGAGAGCATGGTCTTTGAGAGACTGTGGTGAGATCGTACCGAAATGTGGTGGCGGCTTCCAGATGAGGCTCCTGTTGAAGACAGTGCCGGTTAGTGAGCTGACGTCGACGCTGGATTCCGAGGAATGGTTACGCAGGAGGCACGCCAGGCGATGCGGGACGGAAACTCGAGAAGCGAGGAAGATGATTGGAGGGTGATGTTTTCGGGGAGAAGGGGAAGTGTCCAACCACGTCCGCCAGGGCCTTTGTGTTTTGTGCCATGGCAGGCCGCAACTGCGACATTGCCAAATCGAGGCAGGATTAGGGGTGCATGAATTGGCAGCAGGCAGCCAGCCTTATACGAGGCAGACAATGTAAACGAGGCTCTTGAGTCCCCTCAAGGCGAGCACGAAAGCTCAATACGGCACGTACGCATAACCAAATATCCAAAACTCGCCTTCGACGACCGCGGAAGCCGTCAGCGCTGCTTCGACTGTGCCTTCCGGAACGCCATTCGACTGTGGCGGCAGCTCGTTTCCCGTCATGGTCGGTAGAGAGCGAGAAGGATGAGGGAAGGGGGGCTAAAATGAGCAGCCTGATAAGCGTTTCTTGGTGTCTCTTGTTATACAACAGGAAAATTCATGCGGATGCGGTCGAAGTTTGGTTCAGGGGACGTTGATCAACCGGACTGTCGTCGGAGATGGGTTGCTGGAGAGAACTGTATAGATACATATAGTAGTTTGAAGGCGGCCGGAATACGTTGAGAGAAGCGTTCGTGTTCGTGAGTTATATATAGAATGAGATGTATGAGAGAGCTCGATCGTCGATGTGTGAGAAATGCTGAGAAATTGGTCAAGTTAGCAGTCGCCGCGGATGTGATGGCAGAGCCTATGGGCCGCCCAGCCATGGGCAGGATCGCTCTTTCTTTTTTGGCCTTTAGCGCATGACTGTTTTTCACTGTTCTGGCTGTGATAAGCCCCGAAACAGGAAAACAGAAAGAGCGACTGACGGACAAAAGATGAAGCCAAGACACATACGACATAAGAGAAGCCAGATGTAGAAAGAGCGATGCGACGGTCTACCACAGTCTTACTGCAGTATCACGGGACCCAGAACCGTTACGCCCGGCCAAAATCATCATGTCAGCGCAGTGAGACGGGCAGAGTGCGTGTCCGCCTGCGGATATGCCGCGGGGCGCCTTTCACAATCTTCCGGAGGGGCTCCCCGCTGCCAAGGAGGACGGACAAGAAAAGCTGTCGCGAACAATCTCGTTCTACCATACCTTGCTTATCAAAACCCGTATTAGTTGGTTTCGAGAAGAGGCCAGGAGGAGGTGAAGACTACCAACTGTGCTTAGTGCCCGTACTTTATACGTGATTTAGATGCAACATGAGCAAGAGCGACTGACGGCATCGTATGGTAATTAATACCTCTTGCCTCTTGTTCGGTCTTAACCAGATCCATTGGGCAGGAACGAACCGTGCTTCTCTCCGGGGGCAGGAGCGCGAGGCAGCAAGATCCAATGCCCAAACTCATTTGCTCGTCAGCTGAACATTGTAGCACGAGGCACTGCCCATCTCCCAAGTGTTGATTTTGCTTATTCGGCCTCAGCCCGCCCGCCACCAGCTTTTGGGCCATCCGTGTCTTGACAAGTAAGGCATTTCCACGCATTGTCTACTTCTCTGCAGGGGCCATTCCAATGGGCATTGCTCGCCATCGTGATTGGAGTTGCCAAGCCACTTGCGATGCAGGAGAATTCTCCTGCCATTTCTCTTCGTTCGCAGAAAGCCCGTCGCGCCTGCCCTGCGAGCCTGAACTGTTCCCACTCCAGCCCCTCCAAGTGTGGAAACTGCGATGCGTGCTATGGAGGCTCTAAATATCACTTCATCGCTCCTGCAGCTGCCTTTGGCTTTCCCCACATCACCCCTCCATTTTGCTGGGCTTCTTTGGCTTTTCTTGGCCCAGCAGGTTGTAGACAGTAAATGACGGAAGGAACTATTGGCATCAAAAGGGGGAAGGATCAAACTGCCTTGGCCATCTCAACATTTTTTCTTCTTTTGCAAGTTTCATTCTTCTTGACCTCCTTACATCGTCTGAAAAGCACACCTTGTCATAATAGGTCTACGTGTGTGTCTTCATTCTCCGTCATATCCGCCGGACTATCTCAGCTACGTCGTATAACAACGTCACTCAGCTTGCCACGCCCCCAGCCGCACTGCGATTTGACTTCAGACGGCTTCTCGCGAACCAAAACACAAATCCACGCCGCGACGAGCTTCCAGCGAAACTTGCGTCCTGCGTCCTGCATCCTAGATCACCGCCTCAGCACTCGACAGCACAAAACCCGCACGACCATCGTCTTTCAGGGCCCTTGCCATCTTCGCTCAGGCCGGCGTCGCAGTACTCCCGCAACACTGCTCTGAAACGTGCGAGCTACCTCCTTCAGAGAGCAGGGGCTTCCTACAGCGTCATACTCCTCGAATCCTCGGTCTCGTTCTGTGGACCGAACTCCGTTCGAAAATCTAGCGGCCCGAACGCTTTTTTGCGACATCGACCTCCCGCCTCGGCTCTTTTGACGGAAACAGAAACAGGCACGCCAAAGCTCACGATCTAGGGTTTTCAAGCGCTGGCCGACGATACCGATACAAACGTCGAGCAAGCTCCTCGCCTTTGCCTCCAATGGCCTACCAGAACCCCAACAATCCGGACGCGCTCCCGTGGTAAGTCTATCTGCACCCCTCACCCCTCTCTCTTGGTGGCCGCGCCCTGTTGCGCTCATCAAGAAAGAGGGGTGTGCTGTCTACCGGCACGACGAGGTGCCCGTTACTGCATCTAGAAACGCTCGTATGCTGATGACGATTTTCCCGACAGGTTTGCCGAGCCCGAAAAGGCGAGTTACCTCCCGTCGACATAGTCATATCTGCCTTGTGCGCCGTGATGCGCCCGCCGTCCACGGCCCCCCAAGTCGCTGTCACATATAAGCGTCACTAACATGTGCCAACATACAGAAAGGGGGCGACAAAGTCAACACCAACCAGCAGCCGCCGCCTCAACAGCAAAACTACCGGCCGCAACCGCAGCCCCAATATCACCAGCCGCAGCAACCTCAGTACCACCAACCACAACAACAGCAGCACCAGCAGCAGCAACAGGCACCGCCGAGGCGGCAGCCCGAGCCTTCGTACCGTCAAGATGCACGACCGCACTCGCCGCTGGGGCCCCAGCGTGATGGATACAACAGTGGCGGCGGCGGACCGGCCCGCGTAGGCTTGCCGAGCGGACCACGTGCCGGAGCCAACATTCAGCCACCACCACGGTCGCCCATCCCGCCGCGGTCGCCGGTCCCGCCGGCGAGAATGTCGCCCGCTCCCCAGAGCCCGCAGTCGCGCGTCATGTTCCAAGGTGACGAGGAGCTGACCACGGACCAGCTCCGGACCATTTTCGAAGGACTGGATACGCATCGTGAGTGTCCAGCCTTGCATTACAGATTTTTTGTACCAACCCAACTACTAACAGTATAGGCGTCGGCTACATTACCGAGAAGCAGCTCGCGGAGAACCTCGTCAACAGCGACCGCACCAAGTTCGACACCTACACGGTCAACATGATGGTCCGCATGTTCGACAGCGACCGCAGCGGCGACCTCAACTTTCAAGAGTTTGTCGGCCTGTGGCAGTTCCTGGACCGCTGGCGCACCATCTTCAACCGCTTCGACGTCGACCGCAGCGGCAACATTTCCATGGACGAGTTCAAGAACACGCTGGTCTCCTTCCAGTACCGCCTGTCCGACGGCTTCATCGAGTTTCTGTTCAAAAACTACGACCGCGAGAACCGCGGCGTCATCACGTTCGACCTGTTCATGCAGTCGTGCATCACGCTCAAGCGCATGACCGACACGTTCAAAAAGTACGACGACGACCGCGACGGCTACATCACCATCAACTTTGAGGACTTTGTGTCCGAGTTCTTGCGGCAGATGCGGCGTGTCATGATTGTCGACGACGGCAAGAGCCAGCCGCCGCCGGGGGCGTACTAGGTCGGAGGTCGGTTGGGGGAGAAGGGGGGCAGCTCTGTATGCGCAACGTCGTGTCTTCCAGCATCTCCTTTCGAAGATACCCTTTCTTCACACCTTGTCTTTTAGGTAGATATTTTTTTTTCTCTTTTTCTTTGATGCAATGGGGTATCTGGTCATACTTTTGTTCTGGTTTACTGTATTTTTCATTCTTTGGGTTGTCTCTAGTGTTGGAAAAGACCGACGGCCATATACAAGCAAATTCGAGTGTAGATTTCAACACGACCATACCATGGCCTCTCTGCGCATATACTGTACTGAATTGGGTACGTCAACTGGTGCCGTGAGCAAGGTATACGAGAATGGAACGAGCAACTGCTTGTGAGTGATAATTTGTTTCGAGAAGACAAAGGACAGTCGTTACACGATCTGTCACGATGCACCTTCCTTTTTGTCCGCTCTCAAGAGCTTACTTGGGATCGTCGTGGAGCTCTGTCAAAGTATCTCCCCATTTGGGAAAGTGAGTGCTGCGTGGGCCAATGCACCTAGCTTGGCCTGCATCGATCATGAACATGTTTACCAGATGCACGAAAGCGAGCTCCCTCAGCTTCCTCAGCTCCATCAGCTCCCTCAGCTACCAGCTGAGCTTTGCGGCTTTCTATTCTTTGTTCTGGCACCTAGGAGACTCCATCTTGTCGCGACGATCGTAGGGTCTTTCAACACAGCCAATCAAAAGTCCTGAATTTAGCCGGGCATTATTCACACCCCTTCATAATTACCACTTCCTTTCCCCTTCCATGGCATGACGTCCAGTGGGGAGCTTGGGGACAGCTCTCTCTAATTTTGTGGGTGCCGTTTCAAACGGGCATTTTAAATGGGGACCTCAAGCTTTTATCGAGGCGGTGAAGATGTTTCAAGAGCTTCTTCTTCTTTTTCTTTTTTCAGCACGTCTTGTAGGGTATGCGACGCATCGTCATTGTGCTTTATTGTTCAGCCTTGTTGACGGGGTCATGCAGGCAGCCAAAGGAGGGTTAGCTGAGACAAAAAGTAGAGAGGCAGAAAGTCAAATAGGACGAATGGACAGAGACCCAGGATGCCGCGAATGAAGACAACGAAAAGAAAGAAGAACAATCAACAATAGCAGGAGGGCAGGGTTTTGTCGCCACAAACATGGCAGCACGGCAAAGAAAGGCAGAGGCGAATGGCAAAAACGAGCTCGTTGCAGACCTTGGCTGTTGAGGCAACAAATGCGCCATCCTGTTCTTGGGCGCGCAACGCAGACAAGAGTGGGAACCATGCATCCAAAGAGGGCAAAATTATCAAAAAGAAAAGAAAAAAAAAATACGAAACGGATGGGCGACAAAAAAGAGGGGCCGCTGCCAGCATAGCGAGGATTTGAACAAAGAAGAGGAAAAGGTTCTCTGGGAAAACCGCGTAAACCGCTGAAACAAGCAAAAAAAGATTTCAAAGATTGTCAAAGACACATTCCCGAAAAGGGAAAACCAATCGGCTGCTCGTTTTGGGAAATGCATCTCAGACCCGGTAGCTCGGAGGCGAGTGGCAATGGAGCACGCGGTTCGGGCAATCCATGAAAACGTGCCACATAAAGACAAAGGGGCAGATGTATCTTACGTCGAACGTCGTATTGTTGTACCCCCGTAGCTTTCAAGGAACGGAAACGCTGGCATTTCGCGATAGATGCTGGTGTTCTGGAACGCGAACCAAAGCCCGTGGCCGAACGGTGAACAAAAGTGGTGTTTAAGGTAGCGTACAGAGAGCTCCCATCTTGAGCGGCCTTTTGCGATCAGAATCGGCAAAGATTGTAGCTGCAGGGTTCAACTTTGGTGGGCCGTGGGGACTCAAACGCTGTACTCTCGAGGCGGTGCTGCCGGCAGTGGCCATCCTAGCAGGTAGCTTCGCTGCCGTAGGCGGTTGCTGGGGCCCTACAGTAACAAAGGGTGACGAAGAGAAATTTCAAGCTCCGGCATCGCCAGACACAAAAGATAAAAGCAGTAGGGTTTCTCAAGCCGTGCAGTTGCCCTTGTAGCACCGACACTGTCGGTGGCAGGAGCGAATTCGTAAAGATACATCGTAGCTCAGAGTAGAAGGAAGGAACCAAGTAGCGGAAGCGGGGCCATATGCACGCTTGCATGAAGCATGTGAGCCAACGCGGACGCCTCCATCGGCAACAGCAAAAACTTCCTTTTTGAGATAGGCCTCGAGACGAAATGCCCCACTGCTGGCCCTTTGTCTGCCAGACCTTCACCTGCCACCCCGTCAGTTAACACAGATTTTGGGTACCCGTCGTTTGGGCCCCGCCCATGAAGTCACTGGAGGGGGAAATTCTTTCTTTTTTTTTCTTTTCTTTTTTTTAATAACTTTTTTTTTACTTTTCGAGGTCCTTCCCATTTGGTCGCTGCCGCATACACATAAGATACATATTTGCAGTTCAAAAACGGCAGGAGGGGACGAGTCTATTAAAGATAAGCTCAGAAAAGAACGCGCAACAGAACGATCGATGATCGATTGATTGCGCCTCACGCGGTCTGCCACCGATTGGGATTCTCCAGCTCTGTGAATGGATAATTGAAAGGCTTCGTGAAATCTGTTCCTGGTCTGCCACGGGCTGATGTTTTGGCTGACCAATTGTTGCCACCGCCAAAGTAACAAGCAAGTACGACATACGACATACTCCGAGCTTTACTCGCTGGCTGCAAAGGACAAAGAGTCATAAGCTCCAGCGAGTACCTGCTCGTGACTTGCCCGTTACAGGGGTGAGCCAGACACTTCAGACTCGCCACAGGGATGCTTTGTGTGGTAGGCGAGCTCAAGCTATTCTTCAGTAGATGGCCAATCAGAGAGCATTTCCCGCTACCCAACTCCTGGCTCCGACGTCTTCGGTTTCCCCACTTGGGGGTTCTTTCTGCCGCCAACGACACAGGAGCGAAGGGCGACTTTTTTTTTTTTTTTTTAAAAAAAAGAGCTAACTCCCTGGCTCGCCTGGGTATCTTACCAGTTGACCAAAAGTGACAAGACCCTCTCCAGGTCCACTCCAATCGGTTCCCTTTCGAGAAAGTACGCTGAAAACTTACATGTTTACGACGTACTCTAGAAACCAAAGAGGCAAAACTATGAAAAGAAAAGTGAACATAATGCAATGCAGAGCTAGCTCAGGGCCAACTGCCACGCCTTGTCTGAGCTCGGCCATGTGCCGAAAAGAGAAGGAACTTCAGCTTTAGCACCTTCATGCCAGACGGAGAACCCCGACCACATCATTGCTCAAGAGCACAGAGCACTGCACAGCTCTTGCCTTGCCTCGACCTACCCCCCTGCACCAGTTTTGTCTCGTGCACACCCCTCCCACTCAGCCACCGGCACACCCCTGGCAGGCCCTGATGACATCAAAGCTCCCCCTGTTCCTGCTATCCGTCGTTCCACAACGGAGTACGCTGTCCTGTAGGCCGTCCTTTTGTATTTCTGCTTTCAGCACCTGATCGTGCTGGAGGCTCGTGTATCGTCTCGCTGCCTCTCCCTTCATTGGTAGCTCACTTCTGGATACAGGCACGGCAGTGACTCTCCATCACCTCTTCTTTCTTTAGGGTACGATGTACGACGTACGACGTACTCCGCTCTCCATATCTTAATTCACTCCCGTGTTCTCTCCAGCGTCCGTGTGAAAGTAGCCTGCTTCTCCAGCGTCCGTGTGAAAGTAGCCTGCTCTGTGGTAAACCCCTCGCTGTCCCACTAGAGTGCTTGCATTGATTCTCTTTTATTAGCCAAACGGCAGACCCATGCGGTCGTAACGTTCTCGTGCATTATTTGGCTGGCCCCTTCCCTTCTGTTCCTCTCTTGTCGCTCCCCTCTTCGTCCCGCTCAACCACTTTAAATTTACTTCCAGCTTAATCCCACACCCCTCCCCGCCCCCTCTCGTGAATCGCCCACATCCATTTTGCCCGCCAAAATCATAGCTCGCAACAAGGAAGCTGCGACTCGAACCCGCAGAACGCGCCTTCCGGGACGTCGTAAAGCTGTCACCTGCCGCTTTTCTCTGCGTCCCTGCTCCTCTCTTTTAGCTGGTCCCCTCAATCCCTCCTTCCCCTGTCCCGTCCCCGCCCAGCGCACCCAGCACCTTCCCTCTCGCTCCGCTGAAAGCAGCTTTATCGGACTCTGTTCGCCCGCAGCTGGAGCTTCCTCCAATTACTGTACGTAACGGCCTCCCGCAGTGCCTTTGTCCAGTCCCTTTCGCAGTCGCAGAGAAGCTCAGTATTGCCAAGTGCATTGGCCCCATTAGAATCACGCCCCTTCCTCGCTCACTGCACAACTTGGCTGCTCCCACCGCCTTTCGCTGAGCCGCTGAGCCATGCACCCGCCAAACCGCTAACTCGACCGGCCGACCTTGTGACTTGGTTATAGCTCTTTTCATGCCCTCCGTTGCTTCCCACCTCGAGCCACCTCCGGCGCTCTTTTCTATGTCGGTAGTAGCTCTTTCCTCTGTGCTTTTGGCTCCTGTTCTTTCTCTTTTGTCTCGCTTTCTTTGGCCGCTTCCCACTTTTCTCTACTTGCTCTCGCGGTCTTGCCTTCTTGTCTTCGTATGTCCACCATCCGTCTTTCCCATTCAAGCCTCGTCCTCCTTTTGGGCCAGCTTTGCTCACAAGCTTCTTTGTATACACGCCCCCCATTGCGCCTTCCTAGTGCTCTTCATTCGCTGCTCTCTACTTTTTCCGGGTCCCGCCTGCTTGATTATCTATTATCGCTGCTTTCGGCCTCTCCACACCCATTGCTCTCCCATTGCTCTCCCATTGCTCCTTGCTCTTTGCTCCTTCTCTTTTGGCCGTCCGTCCCATAGTAATACTTACAAACGGATGCTGGCTCTTGCCTTGCTACTTCTGATCTGCTTAATGCTCCGTAACTTCTTTTTCTAATCCTCTGCCCACTCTTTTCTTCCCCTTCTTTCTTCCGTCTACAACGTCGTTTGTTACGCCGTTTCTTTTCGCGAATTGCTTCACGCAGCCGACGTCCAACTTTCTCCAGTCACCTCACGCCGGACACCTACTATCCCTACGACTTCCCCTCTCCCTCTCCCTCTCAGTTCTTTCATGGCTCTGCATCTCTTTATCCCGCTCACAACGCCTTACAAACCTGCATAAAGCTACTTCTGCAAAGCTCTTTCAGCACATTTCAACACCTCAAAACATCTTCAACACGTTTCCTCTTATTCAGACTGCGAAACGTGCCTGTTCTGGCCAGACTGCCAACCCCGAAGCGCACCTTGAACTTGACTCAACTCAATCTTGGACCGCACAGCTTTTTGTTTCTGGTCCCAACCCGCCTTCCCAGTTGAACCACTTACCGCCCGCGCGCTCCGAAACGCTTTTTGTTACAACCCCAGAAGCTTAAAAAGAAACAGGCCCATCTTCGCAACTAGAAGTCGAGCTCCTTGTTATTCTTTTTTGGTTGTTTCCGGGGACTCTCTTAACAACTAGCAACGCAGCCCAGGCGCTTGGAGCTTCCGCCCATTGCTCATCCCCCGTCGCCCTTTCTTTCCTCCCTGTGACGCCGGTAACGAAACACCGCCACTTTCGACGGCTTGGGACCAAGACTACTTACTATTCGACTAGAAAAGACAACCAAGCAGCAAATAGAGAACGGAACCGACATCCGCGGCATGAACACAAGCACCCAAATCATATAGCTCGCACACACAACGCCTGCTCTCCTTTTTGCCCTAGTCGCCTCTCTTCTTTCCTTCTTCTTCCAACCTTCAACGCATTTTTCGTGCTGCACCGCTCTTCAATTTATTTGACGGCCACGATCTTCCGTCGACTTATCCGCCAGCAACATAACAGCGACTCGAACTCCTCCAGCTTACCGCCCACTTACGATTTTTCGTGCAATCGCGGAGAGAGACCTTTTATAAGCATTCCTGTTTATTTTTCGTTGGCAGTGCCAATATCGCCCCAACGACCGCTTCGTGACGTTTACCACGAAACGACCGTTATTTTATCGACGTTTTAAGGTTGTGGACGTTACTTATACGGACGTCAACCGCCACTATCGTCACCGCCTTCTCCTCTCGTCTTATCGGAAAGCTCCTCTCTCGAGCAAGTAGCAACAACACCACCTACAAGCTCATCCCGCTGTTGGTGCCGCAATTCATTCAATCAATCACAGCTACGAATGCCATAAGCGAACAACAGCTGTTGTTCTTCCAAGCGTTTCTCATACGCCGACGGAGCTGCAAGCTTTCTAGAATCCTAGAAAAGGCTTATTTTTACGACGTGCGGTCAATTCAAAGAATTGTCGCTGAACTTTGGCATTGAAGAGACTCAACTTCCCGCGAGTTGTCATTGCATGGTGGGGTCAAAATGCCACCCAGATCCTCTCTCACTTCTTCCTTTTCCATCACCGACTCGAACAACGAAGTCGTCTGCCCCTTGAAAAATCAAGATGGCTCAAGTTGTCGCAAGCGATGCATTGGCGTAAGTCCTTTTCAATTTCTCATTTTTAACCATTTCAGCCGCTTTTAACGAGTTCGTCCTAACTCGTATTTTCTCATTGCAGGAAAAGAGATATCGCTCCATGCAGGAGCATATCCGTCGCGCGCATCCCGAACACTACATTTCAAAGCTTCCGGCGACAGAAGAAAGCTTCCTGCTTATGATCAACACACCACCGAGCGAACGCCCACCAAGTCAACAGAATGCGGGCTCCGTTCATGGCGGCATGCCCGGCAGTGGTCCTGGAAACTTCAATCCCGGCTTGAATGGCCCGCCAATCCACAACGCCATGGGTCATGGGCCCATCCACCAAAACCAGAACCAGAACAAGCCATACCTGCATGACATCAAGCACGGTGCCCCGGGCATCCCAAGAAGTACCGACGAATTCGTTGCCGGGTCTGCACTGCCGGCCGCAAGTGCCGCCGCAGCTCTCGCGCAACTTCACAGCCACAAACTTGATCGCGACTGGGATGAAGGGGTAAGTTTGTCAATGGGAGATGTAAGCCGTCTACCTTTTCTTTTGTGTTCTCATGAACGCCGACTGCATCGAGATTGGTACGCTAACACAGCTTCAGGAGTGGACGTCGGACACAGAAAAAGGCCGCTTGTCACGCCCGTCTATTGAGCTTCCCCCCATACATATGGCAAACCCGGATATCACCAGCGAGCCATTTCCCGGTATGCACATGAATCGGCAGCGTGAGCTTCTGCCATCCATTCTGTCCGGTTCGCCGCCCGGTCGCTCGTCGACCCTTCCTCCGCTGCAGCGTCCCCCAGGACCCACACGGCCAAGGAAACAGTCCATCACGAAGCGGACGCGTGAGACTCACCACAAGAAGCAAAGGTCTAGGGGCTCCGCATCCGACTGGCTGCGTCGTATCCAGAACGAGTCGGCCGTCGACAGGCTGCGCCCCGGTGGACCTCTCAAGGCTATGTCGGCAGAGCCGTCTGATTTTGGGAAGCGATGGGAAGACCTGATCGATGCTGCGGCTTCCGCAACCGAGGACATTGACGACGATCGCACGCCCGTACCGCAGTCGCCTATTTCCATCCACCGCGCCTCCCTGCCGCCTTTTCCCCATCAGGCGTTCCAGCACCACCAGCAGGCCCAGGGTGGCTATCAAGCGTCACCGCTGCAGCAGGCACTGACACCGCCGTCATATGCCCAAGAGATGCCCGAGCCGTTCCCGTCTGTCGAGAGCAATGAGAGTGGCGAAATTTTCAACATGGAATCCCGTGGCCTGTCCGACTCGTCTCCCAGCTACTCTTCACAGAACCCGCAGATCTATTGCGCGGCGTGTGGCAACATCTCCCAGCTCCGGGAATCGTATGCGTGCACCGAATGCATATGTGGACTCTGCCAGGCCTGTGTCGAGGTCCTGATGGGAGAGCAAGGCGCGAGCAGGAAATGCCCGCGCTGTCACACGATTGGCGGCCGCTTCAAGCCTTTCCAGCTGGATATCCGGTGATGCGCACTAGTTTTTTGTGAATCGTTTCTTCCATCACTTTTCACAGTCTCCCTCATAACCCTATCTTCTTTTTCACTTTTTCACGTTTTTGGTATAACGGCTGCATCTGCATTTTATGTTTACACATGTCTGCCGCCCTGCATTGGCACAGTACACCGGCGCATCTACACACACTTTGGGAATATCCTCTGGGAGGGCCGATTTCCACTTATTTGGTCATTCATAAAGAGGCGTTGTTATTTCCACGGACATTACAGTTCAAAGACGCTACCGGGATACACTGCACGGCATTTTTACCACGGGGCTGTCTACATCGATTACGGGGATGTTTTTGATTTTTACTTTCTTGGTATTTTCGTCGTTTTTTTCGGATTCGACATCCTCGTTTGTCCTCACATCTGGATATTCTTCATTTCGTTTCATCCATGTACCTTCTGGTGGTAGATGCATGCAGACATTGGCTGCTTCTCCTTGGAGGTTCTAGATGACCCTCTTCTTATCATCACTTCCCCCACGGCGTTATTATATTGGCTACGACATTTCAAAGGCGAACAGACTACACCTAGATGTCGGCGATATTCATCGGGACTTACCACGATCGTTACCCACACCGGCACGCACACACACACTGTTATGATTTGTTTATTTCTTGATGACTTCCCTCTGCGAGACAGGCCCCAAGAACGGTATAACACAGGAGTTGTTGCAATCCCCCCTTATGAGGCCGAGGCCCATAATCGTTTTGATTTTGAGGGCTCTATTAATTCGGCCGGCAAGAGGGTCTGTTTTTCTGATTTTCATTTTTCATGGTATGTCTTTTGCTTTTTCCTGATTATGGCTAACAGCTTGGGTCGGTGAGCAAGCCTCCACCAACGACCGTCGCTGTTTTTTGTTCTTTGTTTATGGTTTTAAGTTGCACTTGACCTCGTTTTGGATATTTAGGGAATTCGAGGGAGCGAAGAAGTCTACGGCTGTCCTCCTCCGTCGTACATATGTTTTACCGGCCCGTTTTACACGCGTCGTTTTTCTCGCAAGGGCTTACATAGTTTCGTTCTGCCGCAACGCTCCGTTCTGCAAGTAGTATTCTCTTATTCTCTCATGTTACCACAAAGTATGCATTCCACTATCTTCAGTCTACAACGAGATATGTGAAATCTACGTACTGTGAAGAGGTCCTACACTCGTGAAAACCAAGCAACGAACAAGGGAAAATCAATGCCCGAAATTGAATATCCCTTTCCATATTATATCGTACAGCCACGGGCCTTTCTCTAGTTCACGAAATAAGATGGTTCTTTGCCCGCATGAAACGACCTGTCCCTAGAACATAGAAACGAGGTCAAACCCGACACCCAAGATACAGTTTGCTGTGCCCGGCCGATGTGCTGATATCAGATAAAAAATCAAAATCAAAAATAGTAAAGACGCCTTGAAATTAGTGGTAGTTTGTTTAGTGCCGTGTTTCCCGTGTGCGTCGGACGCGCGCATGTTCCGTCCCTTTCGTATCGAGGGTATGTGTTGGCCGTGGCCAGTCGAGGTACACCTTGAAACATTAACACGCCGGGCCGTGCTGGACACAGCCGCGGCCTCTGTTCTTTTCTCTCTTTCTGTTTCTCTTCCTCTCCGCTTTTCGTTTGTTTTCGTTGGTGCCTAACCCTCACATCAGGGGCCGGGGGGGGGGGGGGGGGGGGGGGGGGGGGGGGGGGGGGGGGGGGGGGGGGGGGGGGGGGGGGGGGGGGGGGGGGGGG
>WNLO01000043.1:165000-207059 GCA_021398005.1 Sporothrix luriei | reverse complement strand
CCGCGGACCGTGGCCCCGGGACCGTGACGAGGGTCCTTCGGGCATGGCGACCATCGTATCGGCCAACGCCGACAACTCGCCGAAACATCCGCATCTTCACATTGAGGTGGCTGTCTGCGTCTCGGTACCTGTTGTTGTGCTCTCGCGTATCTCGCAAGAGCATCCCAAAAGAGGGTGTGAACAAAGTAAGATAGATTGCACACGGGACTTGATTAAGGGGAAAATGATGACATATACGTCGCAATACCTAGGTATGTTTTCTCTCCCGGTCGCACCGCCACAATATAAAACGATGCTCCCGCTTTTAAACAATTTTGAGCCGAAACAAAACAATATAAACTTCAGATATAGCAACACACAAACAACGATACGCTACATCACAAAAACGGCAGGGTCCAGGGAAACGGGATAAACGTTGAAACAAACACAAGGAAACGCGACCCTGAACAAGGGAGGTTGTTGACGCAAAATATTCCATGACATTCAGACGAACCACACCTACATTTTATCGACACGACGGCTTAATGTACCCTTTCTATTTCTTTTTCAGAAATGCAGTAGTATAAAATCGGGACAGATCGTTATACAATGAGATAAAACAAGAAGTCCTGGAAGCCGGTTTCGCATACATCGTAGACCCGTTTTCACTTCATATTTCGTAGAAAGGGGTGCAAGTAGAGTCAAGTAATAATGGCTGGTTAACATGGCAACTGTCAACGCCAATATGGGCTTCTACACAACTGCACCCTTTAAAGGACATGCAAGGAGAAGCCGTGACTAGAGACGCAACCTCTCATGTTTGCTAAACTTCAATTAGAGAAGGCCAGATCGCATGCAGGCTAAATTGAATGACTAAAAAAAAGCGAGACAGACTCTCAGGGAATAATTCCCGCAGACAACAGCTTGGATTGGCCCGTACTCTATAATACTCCGTACATACATGTAAGGGCTCAAACAATCTGCGATCGGTTGCTTGATCTGGTTGCTCCGGGCCACGCTGAGCCATCGGCGATGATGCCAAGCCGTAGCCATTATGTGGAGATCTTTTGTTGACATTGAGAGTATCAAAGGAGGCAGGACATTCCCAATCCCATGTCCTCGTGGTGAATTTCCACATGACTTCCATTCCGGACCTGTCAATTCTCGCGCAGAATTTAGCAGTGCGTAAACAAAGGATAGAATACATCGTGGACGATGATCAGAGGAAAATAACACACCACCATACCTCTGAGCTTGCCTTGAATGTTAAGCTGTATAGGCAGGTCATTACTTTCTCATTTGCCTATTACTCGGCCTCTTGTTATTGTGCAATATAATTACGGCATACGAAAGTCAGACGTTAAGGTGGACTTGCCATACTGTACCTCACAGGGGCGCCGGGGCAAAGGGACAAATAGACGCCAGCGGAGCGACAGTGCTGTAAGACAACATGTGGGGGGCCGTACTCGAGAAATGGTTGGAATGTTGGCAATGCATGTCTTACACAACGTGTAGGATTGGAAATGGCGATTTACACTGTAAATATGGGGTACCGCATGCAGTTACGAGTTTTATAGGTGAGTTTATGTGGAAAAAGAAGGAACGGCGAGACACTCGGAGGAACACATACAAAGGACCAAAAAGAAAAAGAAAACGAATAGACGTCAATGTCGACTGCCAACACCGAACAGCATGAAAGATAAGAAAGTACGAGGTACAACAGCCCTTTAACGCGAGTCCTCTCTTGGCTATGTACGAGTATCTAATTTGGCTCCTTTTCTTGTAGTACAATGGTTTTGAAAGGCGAAAGAGGCCGTACATGCAACTGACGACGTCACGACAGCAGCTAGTTGCCTCGCCGTCTGCCTTTCAGCCGCATCCGAATCGGGCTGCCAAATTCATGCATTGAAGGAGGTGGCTTAAGGCCCATACAAATCAAACACTTCCCACGTCCACAAGCAAAATTGGACCCATCGTAGGGTTGGAAACGTTATGCATAAGCCATGGTACGAGGCCTGCGCTTTCCTGTTGAGGAAATGTGCGTGGCACCAATGCGAAAAGAAAATAAAAAGGGGTTGTCGGAAGTTCTCACGATGCGAATCGCTGTGACAAGCGAGACCACCGGCCACGCCGCCACGCGTGCTGTGTCGTAGAGACCCCTGTATTTGCCAATACCAGCGTATGTTGCCCAGTGCCAATCTCCACGAAGGAAAGGCGAAGAACTCGGGATACCAATCAAGCTGGCAATGGTATTGTCACACTCACACGGTTGCATTTTCTTATCCCTTTTCTTCTTCCGGCCTGTCCAGTCGTCCAGTTTTCTCTTGCGATAAACCTGCCCCGTGTCAAAACAAACCCCTAGTCGCCTGAACAATATCCCATTCAAGAGGCGGAGCAGGTTTTTATGGAAGACCAAGGCCCCAGTTGCGGCCCCAGACAGAAAGCGAACGCCAAAAACCCTTGTAATATCCCTTACCTTCCGTGTTCCCGGCTGAGGATCGGGGAGTATAACGCTACCAATAGGGAAGAGATCAGACAAAACAGAGCATTGGTTGAGAGAAAACCAAAAAAAAAGGCCGACATAGGTGCTGGTTCGGGCTGCATGGCTAGCCGTTCAGCCCTAAGCCAGGGGATGCGAGAACGGGCCAGGAGACATGGTCTGCTGCATCGGTTGGTCAGGTCGTTGATACGACGCTGCGTTGGCACAGTCCGACGTGGCGCGTGTGGTTGATAAAGTGAATTGTCGCGATGTATGTAGCAATGCAACCACTTTATTGTCCCAAGGTCCAGTATGGGACAAAAGGCCTCTCTGAAGAACGCCGTAGCCCCCGCCAAAAGAACTCGTAAGATACAATTTTGTCAACTAATCTTAAGAAAGGTAAAAGAGAGAGAACGACATGGCATCCGGCTGGCGGCTCATGTGACGCGTCCCGTTCCTGGGCCCCATTTCTTTCCGTTTGTGTATTTTCTGGTGTATTTTTTTTTTCCGGAGACACTTGGCAAGCTTGTTCTCGAACCGGCCATAACACTGTTGTTGCCAAGATCCGCAGCCTCTCGATCGATCGGTGTCGGCATGTGCGAGCTTCATGCGTGAGACTGTTGGCCATAGCCGCGCGTGCGTGGGCGAAAGAGTCTTGTGCTGGTCCATCGCGTCGACAACGCAGACCACCTTGACCTCCTGTGAGACCAAAACGAAGTGCCTTTTTGTTACATTTTGATTTCGTTTTCTTAAGTCGATGGAAATACGCATCTTTGCCGCGTGCGGACTCCGCACATTACAATGTGTTGGCGATACCTCGTGGTAACTCGGCTGCATGTTGTCATTCGCAGTGCGTCGGCCGTGTTTTTCTTCATTTCGCGATGTTGCCGGTTCTTCGCGCCTTCCCCGTCGCGTTTCTTTCGTCTGATATCTGGTCCCAGTAATTCGTAGTGGGACATCGTTTGCGCTTGTGGCCCGCTATGACTGCTGGTAGCGCTAGCGCCATCACTATCTGAAATGACATCTGCAGCTGGCGCCGTTGCTGGCGTCGGGACCGGCTGGATGCACAGCTGTACTACTGCACGATGATATTACTTTTCGGGAGGTGTGTGGCGGACAAATTCCAAGAAAGAGGAAAAAGGAAAATCAACAAGAGCAAGAAATCCAGCGAAGGACATCACACCAGGACTGGTGCATATCGTTGACCTGGACGAGGGTGAGGCTGGCCTGGCTAATACAGCTCCTTCTGAAGAACTGTAATCGCGAAGAAGAGAAGGCCGTTGCGGTTCGAGATACTTACATCGTACTTCACCGTCAATGTCACATTGCTGCAGCGTAATGGACGGAGTGCTCCGTGCCCTCCAATTATCCCCGCCCCCAAAACCAAGATCTCTTTCCAAGACTCTGCGTGGACACGGGTACCTGCGATAAAAGCGGGTCCGCCCCCGTCTAGTCCAGGAACGCGCGAGGGCGCCTTCCTCGAGTGTTTTTCGCTGGGTGTGCGACTTCCATCGCGCAACCCATTTACCAGCCGAACGGGTGTGAATTTGAAAAACAGAAAAACAGAGAAGTGATTTCGAGCATCAGGCTCGTGTTGCGAATGATTTCTGCTCGTATTGCGCGAGTGTCTCTGTGCGTTCTCCACGGCTCAAATTTGCTTCTCGTTCCGACATTTGTATTTCCCCATACAACATATTGCGAGTGGACGTCCCTTCGTCTCGGGAAACGAAGGCGTCAATCCTTCCGTGGTGTGTTCCTTCCACGAACGCATTCCCCACAGTGTACCCGTTCTTTCCTCATCGAAGGCATGCGATCCCGAGTCACATTGTTCCTCTCCACCGGTTTGTTGCACGAATATGAATACGACATATTTTGAATTGCGCATTTATTACTCCCGTATGGGCGCGTGCTCTTCGTGGGTATCAAGAGCATCAGAGCGTGTGGAGTTTTACTATGGGGCCCACAGCACCAGACTCAGATACGGGTAAGAAGGCAAAAGTCACCCATGAAACGAAATTGGCCAGAAAATTAAAAAGAAGACATAAGAAAGAAACGGATGAGAAACCAGTGACATGGGAGATAAACCCAATTCAAGAGAAAGATATCAACAGCACAGATGAAGAAAACATGCTGGCAGGGGAAGAGGTAGAGTACCGTTTTTTTTTTTTTTTTTTTTTGTGGAGGCGGGGGGTTCATTATTGCTCGTTTTGGATGCTGCGACTGCCTGTTGCTTCGTGCTTCCCGCCCTTGGCATCGTCTAAACTACCGCCGTGCATTTGCATGCTTGCCTTTGTATTGCGCAAGGGAAGAGCTAGACACCCTGCACCTGCATGCACTGTTGCGTCGCTTTCGCCTGCATCGGAAGGACACCGTCGCCGCGCATACAGTAGCTCCTTCTCTATTTGCAAATTGACCATGCTACACGTACTTTCCGTAGCCTTGCTCCGGCTCTGTACTTCGTACGCATCTGCACATTGCATTTGTCTCTCAGCATCTCCAGTGTCTCTCCCTCCCTCCCTTTGCTTCTCGCTCAACCTGTCTCTGCCCCGTCCACACGCCCACGCAGCACACTTTGCGTCCACGCTCCGTCCCGCCATGCCTTTTAGCCGCTTCTTTTCTTCTGCTCCTGTCATCGACCACGAAGTACTCTGCTTCCTTGGCCCGTCTGCTCTCCCTTTCGTGGCGTGCCATCCCTTGCTTTTGTTTCTGACACATCTGCGCTTCTCCGTGTATTTTGATCTTGCATGTTCCACCTACCCGCATCACGTCAATTTAGATGCAGGGCGCTCCCAATACCATTTGACGACAGCTTCTCGGCCGTGTGTTCTTCGAGCAACATATAAAAACAAAGAACTACGGTGTACAGAGGGGCGCCGCTCTTCACCTATCTCGCTCAATTCCAAGCAGACTTGCTTCTGCGACGGCTCCCAGCTTCGATGAAATCCACACTGCAGCGCACATCGTCCCCACATCGTCTCTAAGCCGCAAACAGCACCTGACGTGGCCCCTGCTGTAAACACACACCCCGAACCGTTACATATACACCCCAATCGGGGCATTGCAGGCCAACGTCGAATCCTTGTCATCGAACCCCTGTCGATTTTATCCTTGCTCATCTCCCGGACTGCAACTTCTGCCCTGGTTTCTTTCGTTTACGTTCAGTCCAAGCGGTTCACGGCCAGCTTGAATTTTTTTTTACTAAGCACTCAGCAATCAATGCGTCTCTTCCAAGTCAATGGACCGCTCTCGTCCCTGTCTTCTTTCATCCTCTTTCTGTCCGTCATCTTGTTCACCCATGAACCTGGCGTCGCCTTCTGAACATCCAGACCGGGCATTTTTCAATGTATTTCCCCATCTTTGTGTGGTCTTGTCAGAGACAATAACCAAAACAAGGGCGGGCTCAAACCGCGTATCAGCTTCAAGCACTACGGCACATTTCCTCACGATGCCAATCTTTCCATTCACAGCGAAAGCCGCACTCCTCCCATACACCCCCCTCGGGCCCCTCTTCTTTTCACGCGTGGTGGCCCTGTTTCTCACCTGGATTGTCATATTCCGTGACCTTAGATCCCGATCCCTGTGGAACACGGAATGGCTCGAATTGTCCAAACCGCCTTGGATTTGCCTTTGTTCTCTGCCACATGCACATTATTGTCGGCTGCCGTCCGAAATACCACACCCTCCACGGTCCTCCTTATGGCTTGACAGTTCTCCGTCCCTTTTCAGCAGGCCTCCTCATACTTTCTCTTGACTTTCAATAGTTAGTGACATCGAGATTCTGCTTGTTTTCGTTACGTGCTGGTACCCACACATTGATATCCTGCCGTTCTCAGGAGGACTACCTTTGCGTTGGGAGAAGTGTTCTCGTGTAGTTTGATCTGCATTTCTCGCGTTGAGCCTGCAGTTTCCTTCCTTCTCCTTTTCAGCGTTTTATGCTATTCGTGAATCCATCGTATTCTAGTTTCTTTTTCGTTTTTTTGGTATTTTCTCCTTTCCCGTCAAACCCCGGCCATCCATCCACTCAGCCTTCTTGCAACTCGCACATCTAATTCCACCATGGCCCTCTAGGTGGCAACCCCCCTTCCCCCGGTCTTCACATTTGATTGACTACAATCTCCTTGTCATTTTTACCTGCTCTTTTTTCTATGTATGTACATAGGGTCGTGTTGTCGTTCATCCACCCACTCTAGCCGTCCCCCCTGTCCCTACGAATGCTCGATCCAGACCCATGGGAAGGCCTTGCTAGCAACACGTAGAAGAGAGCTGGGCTCCAGTTCTTTACTGCCTAGTCATTTTTTACTGTCTTGGATTTCCCTCTTTTTTAATTTATTTATTCTATTTTTTTATGGTGTCAGTTAATACCCATACATCCCCCCCCCCCTCCACCGTCATCCCTTCTACATGTTGCTTAATAGCCGTTTCTCTTTTTCTCTCCTTTAAATTTTGATTCTGATTTCTTCTCCTCATCCGGACACACTTCAACTTCGGTTCAGAGAACCAAACTCGGATGCCTACGATCACGACGACATTTCGCCGGTATCTCTCGTTCTCGCTTTGGCTGACGTCTTCACTGACTTGATTTCGGCTGATCTCACAGAGGACTTGCTACTCTCACCACCTCCCAGTATCTCGCGAGAATCCACCGGTAGATCTAGGTACTGTAGCATTCTCAACCACAGCACGCAGCGGCAGCTGCTTCATCTTCCTCTGCCGAACCGACCGCATTCTTCGTACTGCTCGTCTACACGCAACCATCACGACCATGCGGCTCAGTAGCCCCCACCTTCAGGCTGTTGCCTTCTTGCTTCTCTACTCAAATGTGGTTTCGGCCGGCCTGATCGATCCTCTCTTGCATCTACGAGCGGATGCGGCCACGACGACAGACAAGCCGGCAGTAACACCGTCACAATCCGCGGCAGAGACCACAGCAAGCCCGACCGACAACACGGCAACAAAAAGCGGCAATGATGGCACAGCTGCTAACACAACAACGGTGGCGGCTACTACAACCGGAAATGACGCGAAGGAGACTGCAAAAACAACCTCCAGTATACTGCCCACGACAACACTCGGAAACTCGACTTCCTCTCTCAACACGACCTTGTTTAACAGTGGGTTATGGCTCTTGACTGGCTTTGAATTTATATTCATATTATACGGCCCCGTGTAATTTTCATTTACGTCTCTCCAAACATGAACTAATGCCTCCGTTTTATAGCAACCATCCCGGATGGCCAGCTTCCCCTGCAACCTGTTGTGACACCGGCCTGGGGTGTGGGCGGTGTCCTCATGCTTTTGACAGGCGTTGTCTACGGTCTGGTTGGCATTCGCAACAAGATGCTGCACACGTACTTTTCCACTGCCTACTTGGCCAGCCTTGGCACGACGGTCCTGGTCATCTACGTCATGTCGCCGCCCATCAGCAACGCCATTCAAGGCGCCTACCTGGCTGCCGCTGTTTGCACGGGTCTCATTCTCGGCGGTATCGCGATTGTGTTCAAGGAAATCACTGAGGGTTTCGGCTGTATACTCGGCGGTTTCTGCTTTAGTATGTGGCTGCTGTGCGTGCGCCAGGGCGGTCTCATCCAGAGCTTGAGTGGCACTATTATTTTCATTGTCGCCTTTACTGTCGGTGCGTACGCATTCTACTTTAGCCACTGGACGCGTCAGTATGCACTGATGGCGTGTATCGCATTCGGCGGTGCCACCGTCACGGTCATGGGCCTCGACACCTTCAGCCGCGCTGGACTCAAAGAGTTCTGGGCCTATATCTGGCAACTGAACGACAACCTCTTCCCACTCGGCGCCGACACGTACCCCATCACCAAGGGCATCCGTGTGGAGCTTGCGGCGATCATTTTGCTATTCATGGCGGGACTTGTCTCACAGCTGAAACTGTGGCGTCTGGTCCAGGAACGGCGCTCCAAGCGAGACGCCGAGCGCCTTGCGGACGAGCAGGAGCTGGCAAAGGAAGAGGAGAACGTCGGCCGCCAGATCGAAGCGTCCAATGCGCGCGACCGCGAGGCGTGGGAAGCGTCGTATGGCGACGGCACGTACGTTCCTCCGCCCCCGGCCACTGCAGACGGCCAGCATGGTTCGGGTGACTCGGGAGTTGGCAGCATGGAGAGTGAGAAGCAAATGGCCCGCAGCCAGACGACGTCGACCTATCGGCAGTCGCGGGGGGCCAACAGCGAGGGCGGGAGTGAGCCCCAAAAGGAAGTCGATTCGATCGAGATGGCCGACATGCAGCCCTCGCCACAGGTCTCGCAGCTGCCCAAGGCCGCCGCCGAAGTCGTCATGGAGCAGGATGCGCAGGATGGTGCGGTTATGGTCCGCGTGGCGCAGGACGAGTACCCTAGCGGCCTTCCTCCCCAGGAGCCGGTACCTCGCCGCTCTTCACGCCGGATGACAGCGCAAAATGTCGGTGCTGCGGCTGTGTCCGGCTCACCTGGCATTGTACCCCTTCCTTTCAAAATCCCCGAGGGTGGTGCCGAAGGCGAGAGTGACGAGATCAACGAGAAGATGAGTGACGACCGGTCATCTGTGGCCACGTTTGCCGATGAAGACGAAAAGGCGGCGGCCGCAGCCGTGTCGAGAAGAACATCGCGGACCCCCGCAGCTCTTGCCAAGCGCTTCTCACAGAACTCTGCCGGCTTGCTGCGCAGCATCTCGCAGCGATCAAAACGTAATAGTGGCGTTTTCGACAAGAACAGCCTGGAACTTGATGGTCAGAGCCAAGAAGAGCTTGTGACGCCGCGGTCCAGTCGAATGGCCGTCCGTGAGGATGATGACAATAGCTCTCTTGCCGTGACGATGGATGGTATGAGCTCCGACGAGGGCGACGACGACCGGAGTACGATCCGAGACTGCGAAACGAACGAGACGAAGTCCAAGGATATCGAAGTGAAGCCAGAGCTGTCCGATGGCGTAGCCAACAACGATGACGACGCAGCAAGCTTGAAGCCTCCGAGCACAGTGGTCGCCGATAGCAAGGATATTTCGGCTGCAACTGTGTCCACGGACATCCCGGATGCGACGTCGTCCACTTCGACAGGCGAGGGGAAGAAGACGGAGGTGGCAGAAACACCTGATACAACTGAACTTCCACCCAATTCAGGCGAGGCGACGAAGACGGAGGTGGCAGAAACTCCTGATACAACGGAACGTCCGCCCAAGTCAGGCGAGGCGAAGAAGATGGAGGCGGCCGAATCTCACGATACAACTGAACCTCCGCCCAAGTCACCAACTGTCCCGGCAGCGAAGTCGACAGTCTCTGTAGACTCAGTGCCTGCCATGCTCACCAAGGACCGCCTTCCGCGATCGCTGTCGCGCGTCGCCATGTCGTACCGCACGAATGAGTGGGCCAAGCACCTTAGCAACGCGGAGACACCTGAATTCGAGACGCTGCAACTTGGTGAACCTCAGCTGCCGCCAACGTCGCCTACAACCTCCATTCGTACCAACACCAAGCGCGCTTCCGCGCCGGTTGAGGCGCCGGTGGCCTCGCCTGTGGTCGATGACGGAGAGGCTCCTGCTCCTCTCAACGTGGTCGACCTGCAGCAGACGGCCCAGACGGGTGCTCCCGCACCACTTGCACCACGGTCAGCGTCGGCCATGTCGTCGCACGGAATGCTGTCGCAGTGCAAGTCTTACCAGTCCCTTGTCGGCCAGGACACGCCGGCACTTGACGGTGCCGGTCCACGAAGCAGCTACATGTCGACAGCCAGCACTGCCACAGCCGGCGTTAACAGTACTGGTAACGTATTCCGTAGCATGTCGGCCAGTCAGCACACGAGCCGAGTTCCGGGCCTCCAAAACGAGCCGATCGCGGAAGAAAATGACGCAGCCACCAAAGCAGACGGCGCTGGTGAGGGATCGGAGGAGACGGTGCCGAAGACGGTTTCGCCACGATTTTCCACTCGTTCCAGTATGCCAGCCGTTCCTGGCGTCGTCTCGTTTACCGCACCGCAGACGTTAATCGGCCAGCGGGATATGCTTCTTCGGAGCAAGTCCCAACAAGGCATGTACATTGGCGGCTCGGTTGTCAACTCGGCCAGTATGGCAAGCCTTACAACAGCCGGCAACACAGGCAGCATGACTATGCTTCCTGGTGCCGGCGTGGTGCCCTCATCGGGTGCCAGCGATGGCGGCAACGGCTCCATCTATAACTTTTACCCGGGCGCCGGGGCAATGGAATCTACGCCAACGGCGGACCTCGATGATCTCCCGATGAACCAGCGTCGCGAGTTGATGCGCAATAGCAGCTTAAGGAGCCTCTCGCGACCGGACAGCATGAATGCTGGATACTTTGGCCACTACAACAGCGGCCTGCCGGCTTCCATGTCAACGCCAGCTATTGTCAACAACAGCGTGCCAACCCCGATGGCGGGCAGCGTGGCATTCGACAGCCATCAACCCAAGCGCGACGGGGCACACCTCCCGACGGCGGCGGCACGCCAAGCTCAGCTCGCTACGTTCCGCAACTCGGTTGCGGCCGACCTGTGCTCGGGCGCATCGGTAGCCAAGAACAACCGCGAGTCTCTCACGACGCCGTACCTGAACGGCAACAGCGGCTACGCGTCGCCGCCGACGGGATATGGCCGCGAACAAGACGTGCAGCAGAACATCAACATGCAGCGCAACTTCCTCATGGGCCAGAAAGAGGCGGAGGCGCAGCGTCGAGAGCTTGAGCGCGCCGAGAAGGAGCGCAACGACCGTGCGTTTGAGGAGCGCATGCGGCGGGGTGACCTGCTCGAGGCGCATCGCGACGCGATGCGGCGCTTGCAAGCATCGGCCAAAAATTAAATTCATTGCAGGTGATATTTCATCCTGACTTTCATTGACATTTTTTTTTCCTATTTTTACTACCTTCACGGTCTCTTTTCCATTTTCCTTTCCATTTTTACATATATCTTCCCGGTCTTCTCTTTTATTCTTTATTTCTTTTTGTCAGATTTCTTTTTATCAGATTTCTTTTTATCAGATTTCTTTTTGTCAGATTTCTTTCCTCATTCGATATCAGGAACACGGAAGTTTTTAAAGTACATTTTAAAGGGCCCCTAACGGGAATAAGCCAAGCCGGCTTTGTTTTCAACTTCATTATTTTCGACTTCATTTCTAAAAGGTGCATCTTCTCTATTTATCTTCTATACTTATATTTATAATTTTATTGCATACAATAACATCATAACAAGGTCATGAACTTTGAGACGTAACGTTGAGACTTGATGTAAAACTCCCGTTCTAGGTAAGGCTCCTCGCCGTTGGGAGCCTAGTGCTGCCTGTTGAGAGCGAGCTCTTGTGGAGAAAAGGCCAGTAAGTGCGTCACCAGTGACGTACCTGAATCGTGAACAACGAAAGACGCAGCGCAGTTTTGCGCTACGAAGAGCCCACTGAAGGCTGGCTCTCGCAGTACCAATGCAGTATTAATTGCCTGCAAACAATGGCGCAGGCATCGACGCGCCAAAAATGCTAGTCCAGAGTACAAAGAAAGGTATGGGAAATCAGCCCACTACCGCCACTTTCTCATGCCTAGAATGCAGAGCTTGCCTAGAAGGCTCGAAACTAGCGGAACGGCTGCTGGCTGCTGCTGACTCGTTTCCAACACAGAATAAAAGAGAAGAGCTCTCCAAAAGCGCCTCCACATTTTTCTCATCCAGCAATCTACAACAAAACTGAGCACTCCGTTTCTTTTTCAACGATTGAGCATCATCGAAGTCGTTTCGCCTAAACCGGGCTGTCTTCACCATTTCAATCTGTTCCACCACTTTGGGTGTCCGTTCCTGCGACACAATTCGACTGCAGAGTGGACCTATTACCTTGGCGATCCATGCAACACGCTACATTTAGCTGCATCCATACGCTGACAACGACGTCGTTTGCATATACAGCAATTGACCTCTTTCGCTTCGGCCCACATTGTTAACTTGGAACAGCAGCCCGTTGCCTTACGCTCCGCAGCAATGTCGACGAATCGTGTGCTTCGTGGCGGCTGCCAATGCGGCCGCAACATGTACGTGGTCCAGCCGCCGTCCGACGCGGCCGAAGCCGCGCAGGTGCTCTTCGACCCGGCGCCATCGCACCGTAAGTTCGACCCTCTGCCGCCATTTGTTTTCTGCATCCACCGGTCCGGCCGTTCGATAGCTAATTGCGTCTTCGCGCCGCAGGCTTGTCACTTGCGTCGCCTCTGCCAACGTACCTCCGTGTGCCGCTCGCATGGTACCACAGCACGGTGCTCCCCTTCTTTCCGGACGAAACCCACTCCATGATCCATCGCTCGTACGAGCACCCTGGCCAGACCAGCAGCGGCACCCGGCGGCATTTCTGTGGATTCTGTGGCACGCCGCTGTCGTTTTGGTCGGAGACGCCGGCCTCCGAGGCCAACTATATTCGGCTGGCGCTGGGCAGCCTGAGCACGGAAGACCTGGACGAGCTCGACGAGTGGGCGCAGGGCGGCGACACAAGTGATAACGACGGCGACGACAACGACGACAACGACGACGGTGACGACGGGGGGGAGGAGGAGGACGACCACGACGAAAAGGAAGAGGACAACGACGAAGACAACAAAGCAATGCAACGTGAGGTTCCGCGGCAATCGCTGAAGCGCAGTGAGCCCGAAGACACCTCGCTGGATCGCATCACGTCCCTGACTGGCCTTCCCTGGTTCGACAGTTTTGTTGAGGGTAGCCGTCTGGGCCGCCACCTCTTGCGGCAGCAGAAGCAGCAGAAGAAGCAGCTCCAGCGGCAGGCGCAGAGCGCTGGCAGAACACACGTTCGGCGGCACGATGCCGGCTCGGCCCAGAGCGCAGACGGCGCCGTGCAGGTCGAGTGGGAAGTGCTGGAGTGGACCGAGGGCGACGATGACAACGGCGAGAGTGGCAATGGCAAATGGGCACCGCGCTCATCCAAGGCAAGCCCTGCAAAACGAGCCAGGCTCGGTGAAGGCGACGATTAATCTTGGGTACGGGTGAGCGTGGAGCAGTGAACGTTTGGAATTTCCTGGGCGAGGTCCAAACCTTTTTTGGTATCGTGCATTGGCGACCATTTTGGGAGCACATTGGTGAGGCGTCGGTTATCTGGAGGTGATTTGGGGACGTCTCCGGCAGAGACGCATTATGGTCATGGTTTTGTTTCTTGTTCTAGTTCTGGTTCTGGTTCTAACTCTATCAGTGTTTTGCATGTGGACTTGCTTCTGCTGTCTTTCGTTTTCAACTGCACGGGCAACATGCATTGGCAGTCCTATTTTTGGCGTCTCGACAAAGGGGTTATTGTGCTTGAGAATGAGATATATTGAGATAAAGATGCCGTAGATCTTCTTTTGTCTTTCGAATTGTCCAACGTGGAATCGATTTGCAAAGCATTTACTCCACTTCTAGGATGCTGCTGATTTCGAGAGCCATGGCCAAAGTCGCCCTCTCTCCGTCGGCACTGTGTCCCGGCCTCGAGCCGGTAGAGCTCCATTCAACATAAAACAGGATCTAGCCTGGCCAAGCGCCGGTGATCTGCCGACTGGCCGCCGGGCCCAGGCCAGAACGTCCGTCGGCGGCAACGGGACGCGGGAGAGGTGGTGGTCGGTTGGTGAGGCGACGAGTGTCATAGTGGAAGCACGATATAGCCCGTTTCAGGACGGGCGGCACCACGCCGCCTGATATATGTACGATACGCCATGCGTGATAAGCTCTGCCTTTCCTGCCTTCCCTGCCTTCTCTACTTTCTCTACCTTCCCTACCTCTCATGTCTTGGCGTATTCGCTTAAAGTACACTCTCTTTCTCGCTCGTAAACGGCACGTTGTGCAACTCTCCGTAGCTTCCGAGGCTCTAACGAGGTTCCTCCTTGGTTTTTCCAGGATCCCACCACACGTCCATTTGAGCCCCATTGCACGAAATGCTCGTCCTAGTTCGCGTGCTTGCAGTACGATGCATATTCCATTCTGCATCACAACGTATCGTACATCTCGCCGACTTTTGCGGCTGGTGTCCCGTGCCGGCAGATACCTGTTCCACTGTGTTGCATGCACCCTCGAGGGCTTGACGTCTATTCGCGTAGTCTTGAACGGTGAGAAAGTCACAAAAAGGAAAACGAAATTCCGTTACGGAGGACGGCAGGGCTCCAAGCCTTGGTTTGGGGCTCATCTTCCGTTTTTGCATGAGGTTGGCCCCAACGTTGTTGCCCAGGCCGAGATTCAGGCGGCGGCCCGCGACTCCGCCAGTAGCGCCGTTTAGTCAGAGGGCGAAAGTCGGCGGCTCTTCAGCAGTATTACAGAGTACAGAGGTAAATTACGGAGCTCGCAGTACTAGCACTGACGCTGTGCCCCCGCGGTGGGGGTTCTGCTAACAGCAACAACACGCATTGCTCCACAGACGGAGCCCCTCCTTCCTGCTTCGCTCGGTCCAGCTTCGCTCTTTCCCCTCACGAGCATATCCACTCTTGTATTCGATTGTGGAAGATCTCCTCTCGCCCCTTTCGAAAAAGGAGGCAATCCAAGATGCAAACGTGACGGAACGTGGTGCAAATAGCCCGGCTGCCACGCTCCGACGGCTTGGGGCCATGCCAACAACGTGGCAGGGGTGTGTCGCGTTAGCAGCTAGCTCGTCAGCGACGTTAGCTTCTCCAAAATGTGTCACTCCAAAAGCAGCCAGCAGCTGTTCGGTGTCGACGGTCCGGCACGGTAGAACACAAGGGAAAATACGAACCAAGCAGAGCGACCACTGCACACCGCACGCTGCAGACGATTGCACAAGATACTTGTACATGAAACCGGTATGTATCCATCCAACAGCCTGGCCGGGCCCTTGGTCCCGTTCCCACAGGATGGGGCCAGCCCGCCAAGCAGCAGCATCATGTGTTCTGCCCTCCCGTTTTCCGCTGCGCGAGGGTGCAGCTCGTTTGCGTTTCTCCCGTTTCCCTTTTTGTTTATTGCGTTCCCGCTCTTTGGGTGCCTTTTGTTGCATTGGCGGTTGCACTGTCTTTTTTTGTTGGCCCTGCCCTCGTCGTCTATATAAGATGGCGACCGCCAGCACCTGGTTCTAGGTCGGCTGGCCTCTACCTGACTTGGCGTTTTGTTGATGCTTCCTTTTCATTTTGTCCCACTCTAGCCTGGCCTCTGTCGCTGTTCATTATACCCACTTCCAGTCTTCTCTTCCTTGCCCAATTGGCATCCTACCGACACCTCGTTGACCCTTCCGCCGCACATTTGATCACAGTTTCCTTCGACCGAAATGTCTCTTCCCAAGGACTTCCTCTGGGGCTTTGCCACCGCCTCGTGTGTACCCCTTCCTCGATTTGTTTATATTTTCTTGTCTTCTGCAGTTCTATGTTGCTAACCTGTGCCTCCTTCGTATAGCTACCAGATCGAGGGTGGTGCTGAGCAGGACGGCCGCGGGCCGTCCATCTGGGACACCTTCTGCGCCATCCCCGGCAAGATTGCCGACGGCAGCTCGGGCGCCGTTGCCTGCGACTCGTACAACCGCTGGCGCGAGGACATTGAGCTGCTCCAGAAGGTCGGCGCCAAGGCCTACCGCTTCTCCATCTCCTGGTCCCGTGTGATCCCCCTCGGCGGCCGCAACGACCCTGTCAACCAGAAGGGCCTCGACTTCTACGTTCAGTTCGTCGACGCGCTGCTGGACGCAGGCATCACGCCTCTCGTCACACTCTTCCACTGGGACCTGCCCGAGGGCCTCGAGCAGCGCTACGGCGGTCTGCTGAACCGCACCGAGTTCCCCCTCGACTTTGAGCACTATGCCCGCACCGTCTTCGCCGCCCTGCCCAAGGTCAAGCACTGGATCACCTTCAACGAGCCCTGGTGCTCGTCCATCCTCGGCTTCAACACGGGCTTCTTCGCCCCCGGCCACACCTCGGACCGCACCAAGTCGGCCGTCGGCGACAGCGCTCGCGAGCCCTGGCAGGTCGGCCACAACATTCTGCTGGCCCACGGCCGCGCTGTTCGGGCGTACCGCGCCGACTTCAAGCCCGCCAGCAACGGCGGCGAGATCGGCATCACCCTCAACGGCGACGCCACGTACCCGTGGGACCCCGAGGATCCTGCCGACGTCGAGGCCTGCGACCGCAAGATTGAGTTTGCCATCTCCTGGTTCGCCGACCCCATCTACTTTGGCCACTACCCCGAGTCGATGCGCAAGCAGCTGGGCGACCGCCTGCCCGAGTTCACCGAGGACGAGCGCGCCATCGTGCAGGGGTCCAACGACTTCTACGGCATGAACCACTACACGGCCAACTACATCCGCCACAAGACGACCGAACCCGCGGAGGATGACTTCCTGGGCAACTTGGAGACGCTCTTCGAGGACAAGAACGGCAACAGCATCGGCGAGGAGACGCAGTCCTTCTGGCTGCGGCCGCACCCGCGCGGCTTCCGCGACCTGATTGTGTGGCTGAGCCGCCGCTACGGCAACCCCAAGATGTACGTCACCGAAAACGGCACGAGCATCAAGGGCGAGAACGACCTGAGCCCCGAGGAGGTCGTCAACGACGACTTCCGCGTGCGCTACTTTGACGGCTATGTGCGCGCGCTGGCCGACGCGGTGCGCGAGGACGGCGTCGACGTGCGCGGCTACATGGCCTGGTCGCTGATGGACAACTTTGAGTGGGCCGAGGGCTACGAGACGCGCTTTGGCGTGACCTATGTCGACTACGCCAACGGCCAGAAGCGCGTGCCCAAGAAGAGCGCCTTCTCGCTCAAGCCGCTGTTTGACAGCCTGATCAAGACGGAGTAAGGTTGCGGCGCGTTTCTTGATACGCAACATATATTTGCTTAGTGGGACACGGTTCTTGGATTTGGTCAAGGATACCACGGTTATGTTCTACTCGTCTAACGTCTATCATTTATCGTTTATCGTTTTGGGTATATATATTGTCCCCTTTATTTTTGGATTATTTTTGACGGCCATTTGTATTTGTTTGCTTTCCCCGGTCTTACGAACTCGGCCGGGAGCAACAGATGCTCGCCTTTGCAGCCATCCCGTGCGTTGTGCGAGATGCTTCGTCTGTTTTGTCTTGCATGTGTGACACAAGCTCGAGCTCATCCTCTGGTGCAGTTTGGTCCAGTTTAAGACGGGCAACCGGCTGTTGGCCTGAGCGAGCCCTAGTTTCACTCATCGGCCCATATGATTTGATAGGCAGCTCTTCCCCGCAACAGAGATACAAACCACTACCCACTGGCGCGGCTGCTCCTGTGGGTTTGTCCCCACAAAGACCCCGGACCAGAGAGCTACCACATGTCCACACAAAGCCGTCGCATTGCCGAGCGAATACTCACGGACAGCCATTTCTCGGCCTCAGAGCTGTTGTCGTTCTCAGGCTCCGCAGCCGTACGTCGCGAGACCGACGCATCGGCGACAAGCGTTCTTTTAGTTTCTCACCTTGTTTTATTGCCGACAGTTCGCGCTGGGGTTCTCCTTGGCGTTCCCCTCGGCTGTACTTTTTCATTTGTCTCTCATTTCTGTTTCCTCTTTTCCTTCTTTCCTCTACTCACCGTGCTTCTCGACATTGCATCGTCACGTTCTGCCTCGATCAAGTCTCCTCTCCTCTCTTCGCTGCTTTCTTCGCCCGCACTCCACAATGTCTGGTCCCCAGTCGCGTCTCGGCTCGGTTCTGAGACACCTTGTTGGGCACAACGGCGCCGCTGACCCTGCGGCAGCATCTGCAGCCTCTAGAGCGCCCTTACCCGTCTACAAGCACGTTCTCACGCCGACGACGTTCCTCGAGCGTGCCGCTGCTATCGAGCCCGATGCCGAAGCCATTGTCCACATTACCGCCAACGGTCGCACTCTGCGCCGCAATTATTCCGAGTTCGCCGACCGCGCCCGCGGCCTTGCCTGGTACTTTGCCCACCACGGCTACCGCCGCATCGGCGTCCTGGCCCCCAACACCCCGGCGTTCCTCGAGACCATCTTTGCATCGGGTGCCGCAAACGCCGTGCTGGTCCCGGCCAACTACCGCCTCATCGCGGCCGACGTCGCCTACATTTTTGACTTTGCCGAAGTCGACATTATCGTGGCCGACGCCCAGTTTGCCTCGCTGCTTACCGAGGGCAACGAGTGCTATACGGCCAGCCACCCGACGGTGCCGATTCTGGTCGACGACGACGTTGATACAACCCAGGGCGAGCTGCGAGGTGCGTTTGACGCGGCCGTGCTGGAGGGCCTGCGGTTTGAGGCGCACCGCCCGAACGTTGAGGACCGCACCTGGGCCGGCCTGCACGGATTTGTGGCCGCTCAGCCGGGCTACAAGCCAGTGGACGAGGACGACACCATTGCCATCCCGTTCACGTCGGGCACCACAGCGAAGCCCAAGGGCGTCGAGTATACGCACCGCGGCGCCTACCTGGCGGCGCTGGCCAACGTGGCCGAGGCCGGCCTCAACGCACAGGACGATCACAACGACAGCGGCAGAGGCGGCAAGCCTGATCGTTGCCGCTACTTGTGGACCCTGCCCATGTTCCATGCTGTTGGCTGGACGTTCCCCTGGTCCGTGTGCGCTGTGCGCGGCACCCACGTGTGCCTGCGCAAGATCGACTACCCCCTGATCTGGAAGCTGCTGCGCGAGGAGGGCGTCACGCACTTCAACGCGGCGCCGACCGTCAACACGTTGCTGTGCGCGGCGACGGAGGCTGCACGGCTGGAGCGCCCTGTCAAGGTCACTGTGGCTGCGAGCCCACCGACTGCCCACTTATTTGAGCAGATGGTAGGTGATCCTCCCCCGCACTGTTGTTCGAATGTATTTAACCTTGCTCATCTAACTCTGGGCAGACCAAACTGAACCTCCACCCGGTCCACGTTTACGGCTTGACCGAGACCTATGGCCCGATCACGCGCGGCTACATCCTCCCCTCATGGAACAATCTGCCCGCCCAACAAAAATTCGAGCGTATGGCCCGCCAGGGACACGGCTTCCTGACCAGCATGCCCGTGCGCGTCATCAAGACCGACGAGGACAGCAACCCCGTCACGACCACAAACAAGAAGGGCGAGGTCACGTATGTCGACGTGCCGCGCGACGCCCGGACCATTGGCGAGATCATCTTCCAAGGCAACATTTGCGCCAAGGGCTACTACAACGACCCGGTCGCCACCGAAAAGCTGTTTGCCGGCGGCGTGCTGCACTCGGGCGACTTGGCCGTCATGCACCCCGACGGGAGCGTGCAGATTCTCGACCGGGCCAAGGACATTATCATCTCGGGCGGCGAGAACATCTCGTCCGTCGCGCTCGAGAGCATTCTGGTCCAGCACCCAGACGTGCTCGAGGCCGCTGTCGTGGCCGTGCCCGACTCGCACTGGGGCGAGCGGCCCAAGGCGTACCTGACGACGAAGGCGACGGCCGAATCGTCGGGGCGCCCCGGCAGCAAGCCTGCGGTCATCGACGAGCCGACCTTCCTGGACTGGGTCAAGCACCAGAGCGGCATCAGCCGGTTTATGGTGCCGCGCGAGGTGGAGGTCGTGACCGAGCTGCCCAAGACGAGCACCGGAAAGCTGCAGAAGAATGTGCTACGGCAGTGGGCGCTCAAGGGCACACCAGACAACGTTAAGATAGCGCAATGAGCCTGGTGAGCGGGTCTTGGGTGTTTTCTCTTCCATTGATCGTCGTACTGCCTTCTGCGTAAAATAACGTCTGCTTTTTTGTTGCCACTGTTGACTTCGTCTTGGCTTGTATTTTCTTTTGTTTTGGCCTGGATAACGGAAAGACCGTATGGTCGGTCGTATATACGGAAATCGGATCGAACTTAGGTCTTGGATCACATCAGCTTGTTTTTGTTTCCCTTTTTTTTTTGATTAAATATGCATTCTTGTATAAATTGAAAGGTGCTTGTTATTATAAATACGTAAGCTGGAAAGCCAAGCGGCGAAAGCAGAATGGCAGCTGAGTATGAGCTGCAACGCTATGAAGACAAAAACGTACAATAATGTGAATAGAGAACAAGACAAACACAGGAGGTATAAAGACAGTAGAAAACAGCACTCTGAACGAACAACAAACCCAAACAGCCATAACGACTAGGCGACGTTCTTGTCCCTGGGTTTTGACGTCCTTTGCTATTTCGCACCTCGGCATCTCACGGAATGGGACTCTTTTCTTTTGGCCGGATCATTGGGTGGACAATACCGCGGCGTATTGTCGAATTGTCTAAAAGAACCCCTCGCGTCGCGCCTCGGCCCCAGACTCTGTCACCGCCGCCGAAGGGGGTGGCAGGTCATCGCTGGCAGTATAGTCGTCTTGTGAAGCTTCAGAATTGTTTCTAGACGTGCTGCTGTTGCTGCCGGCCGTGTGACCTTCTCCGCCATTTGCATTGTTCTTTCGCCTCGACCAAAACAGACCGCCCAGCGTCGTGCTCAGGCTGCGTGCACGCGCGCGCGACTTCGATGCGCCCTCTGCTTCCGAAGACGTCGATGGACCTCCCGACGTCTGGACATCACGTCGATCGGCGGCGCCGCTAGACGCCCCGGCTGGGCGCGAGGGTCCAGCCACAGACGTCCCCACACGCGTCGATGTAGAAGGTTGCGACGTGTGAGGTATGCTGAGACCCGTTACGCACGTCTCTAGAGAGCCGCCAAGTTGGTGGTACCGGTACGGATGATTCTGGTTCTGGTTCTGGTTCTGGTTGTGGTTCTGGTTGTGGTTGTGGCTTTGATTCTGGTAAACGGTGGACGGGTGCAAGAGCCTCTCGGCGTCGTTGAGCAGCAGCTCGTCCTGCGGCACAAACAGGCTCGATCGCAAACTGGGCCGGACCCGCCGCGTGGATGGCCGGCGTACTGTCTGAGGACTACCTCCGTCGAGGTGGTGGAGGATGGTGTCGGCCACGACGGCGCTCATCGTCGATGACAAGAGGGGCGATGGCGAGATCATGGGGCTTTGGTGGAAGTATTGTGAGGGTGTCTGGTGCGACCGCAGCAGAGTCGACGGTGTGACGGGCCGGTCGGCCTGTGGCGGCGCTGGTGACGAAGACGTGGCTGTATTGTCGCCGGTGCCAATCGCGTGCAGGACCGCATCGGCACTCACGGGAGACGAGCCAAGGCTGGGACGAACGGCCCCGGCAGGTGTCGAGGGAGCGGCTGCATCCAACGGCGACGCGCTCACCGGCGAGCTAAAGGACGCGCTGCGCCACGGGTTTTCCAGGAGAGGCTGCGTTGGCTCCTCGCCGCCGCTCTCCTCGTCGTCCTTGTATGTCAGGTAATCACCTGCTGCCTCAGCGTCCTGCGGTGGGTGTGGCACAGAGATTCTCGGGACAGAGGCTGCTGCCAGGCTCGGCGTCGCCAGAGGTGTGCGCTGTGAGGGAACACCCGTATCTGTTGCTAGCGACAGCGGTCGGTTGGTGAGGGTGCCGACAAAGCTGACGCGGGAAGCGCGCGAGGAGCGTCGAGATCCATGCCGTGCCGTCGCGCGCCCGGTTGGCGTCTGTGGTGCACCGTCTTCCCCATTGTTTGCCTGCTCCGCGAGGTTGATAAACTCTCCCGGGCCGTCGGCCACGGACAGGTCGTCGTCGTCGTCATCTTCATCGTCGTCCGCGCTTGAACGGCCGCTGGTAATGACGAAGACGCCGAAAAACGTCAACAGACACCCGCCAACGAACTTGGCCGCCTGCTCGACGGAGGTGCGCTCAAAGTCGCGGTACAGAACAGCACTGCCAATGATGACACATAACGTGAACATAACAAACTGGATTGGGATGACCTGCGTCGAGTCGAAACGCTGCAGGGCCTTGTTGACGTAGCGGACCTGCATCACGGCCGTTCCGAGCAAGATGATCAAGAGAACGTAGGTCATGGGGGTGAGGAAAGCGCCGAGCAGGGTCGAGGAAAGCATGGACGAAACGCCCTTGGTAGCCAAGACAGTATAGCCGCCTGGACGTAGTGTTAGATTCACGGGAGGAGGACACATGGGCGAGGAGTGGAAGGAGACGAAACTCACCAAACAAGCCAACCAGCCCCAGGTCGATGAGGATGGACCGGTTGCCATAGCGCGGACTGGCCCACATCAGCAGCGCAATCAGCCCGCAGGTCACGCCCACGTAAATCTCAAAGGCGGCCGTCGTGATGGCATCCCACACGTCGTGCGGGTTGAGCTTGGTCTCTTCCTGCTTGGCGCTCAAGACGACGGTGACGGCGCCGGCGATGGCGATCACAACGCCGCCAAAGTCGCGCTTCCGAAACGACTCTTTGAAGAGGATGGGCGCAATCACGCAGTTGGAGATCAGCGCGACGACGCCCAGCGGAGACACGATCGAGGCGGGCGCAAAGCCGTAGGCCAGGAAGTTGCCCATTTCGCCAATGGTAATCAGCACTTGGCCCAGCCACCAGTACGGCGACCGCAGGTACGACTTCGACTGCAGCGCGTCGGGATCGGAGTTCGACGAGGCCGATTTGCGGCTCTCGGAGTCGTCGCGGCGGTGGTCTGCCGTCAACGGGTCGGATTCGTGTGCGTGGCGGCCGTTGTCATCGACATCGACATCGCCCTCGTCGTCCGCCTCGTGTCCGTCGCCGCCATCGCGTCTGCTCTCGTTTCCACTGCCACTGCCCTCCACGGCACCATAGCGTCCCCCATTGCCATGTCCATTTGTGTTTCCGTGTCTGCTGTCGCCACTGCCGCCCTGTCGCGTCGTCTTGTTCACGCCCCCGTTGCCGTTCGCCGCATCCCTCAGCGCCTGGCGTGCTCGTTCTCGGTTCCGCTGCTGCTCCTTATGCAACTGGATGTGGGCATATCGCTGCACATTGAGAGCGAGCGCAATCAACACGTTTCCCACAATCGCCGTCACAATGCCGATCAGCGACGACCAGTTGCTGGGCAGCTCGCCGCCCGGTCCATCGCCAGACGTGCCGTTGTTGTTCGAGTCGCCGAAGCCAGAGAACGCGGGCCATGAAGTAGGCAGTGGTGGCGGCGGCAGCGACAACGGCAACGGCGGAGGTCCCGTTCGTATTATGTACATTTTGTCGTCGTGTCTCTGCAAGGCTCAACCGCACAGAATCGCTGCGAGGCAAGACAGCCCGGCTCAGCGTTGGAGCGCCACCGTAGCGGGTGACTATCGACAGCTCCAGGGCCGACTCGTATGCATTTGGACAGGTTTGTGCGGACGTGGAACGGGTGCACCGGGAAAAACGAGTATGTCGCAGGTCGTAGGAGTCCTTTTGCACCGCCAGTCGGGTCGGTGCCGTTTAGTTTCGGTGGTCGGAGCTGGATGGCCGATGTCAGAAAATGAGGCTTTTCGCGTGTCACCGTGATGCAGTCAGAACCAGCCAGCCAGTGTCCAACCGTTGGCGAGAGCGCAAAGCTGTACTCCTCCACTGGGAGACGATCGAGAGCAATATGGAGAATTGAAATCGGACGAAGCCACGGCCAGGGAATGGGAGTCGAAATGAGTCCTCCGTGCGGCAGTTTGTTGCCTATTCCATTGAAAGATAATACGGCCCCGTCCAGACAGGATTCGTCATGGCAAGAGCTAAGCTAATGAGACTGAGAGCGCCTGGAGACGGCGCGTAGTTAGCGCATGATCGTGCTTTGCGAGGCACGTTTAGGGGCACGTTAGAACCGCTTTAGGCCCTACGCTCTTTCTCTCTTTCCCTCTTTCCCTCTTTCCCTCTTGCCAGTTTTGCGCGACGCGCCTGCCATCTTAGGTGGTGGGTGCATGGACACACCAGTGGTCAGATTCAACAAGCAGAGGTGGACCCACTTTCTGCGAGCCACGCCTTCCTGCCCGTTAATACCCTGGAGTTTCCGTTCGAGCCGGGCGCCTCCCCCGCTTTTTACCGCCTGAGACCACTAACGAGCAGAGCGTGGCGGTTTCCTAGGCCTCGTCCCATTTGCGAGCCTCTTTTCGCCTCTTCGAGTCCTTTGATATTCCTCCGGTCTGACAACCCGACACACCTGGCACCGTTAATCTTTCAACAAGAACGCTGCGAGACACAACTCACAAACACAGCCATCTTCAACAACATCGCATGCCCTAACAGCCCCCATCGCCCTACAAACCACTTCACTGCCCACCGCCGCCATGGGTGAAGACAACGACCCTCCCAAGAATCCCTTCATCCGGTGGAAGCAGCATGTCGACACACACATCGGCACCACGCTCCACGGCTTGCTCGGCATCCCTAACATGGTATCCAAGAACCTCAACATCCGCGGAGAATCTGACAATGGTCCCAGGGCCAACCCCACCAACGGAACACAGCCCTCGTCGTCGTCCAACTCATCCCAACCGCCTTCACCACCGCCAACGAACAACGACAGCTATCCCTCGGCATTTCCGCCGCACTCTTCTGTTCCCTCCGACAACGACGACTCGCTCGATGGCGTCGATGCCACCCAGCTGCTAGAGTGGCACAAGTTCATCTACTACTCGCCCTACTCGCCGCTCAAGCTCCAGCAGCAGCAGCAGCTCCACCTCCTGCCGCCGCCTGTCCCCCAGGACGTGCCGTTCGGTGCCGACCCGTTCGCCTTCACCTACGCCGATGCCTTTGAGGACCTGCTGCGCTCCAGCAGCGGGCGGTCGCTTCTCGACCTGGCCGACCGCTCGTACCGCAACCTTCGCTACCAGATGCGCTACGGAAGCGCCATCGAGCCGCCGTATGTGTTCTTCCACAGGATGCACAGCCAGCGCCTGCTCGATGCCTATTTCCCGCGCGCAGCGGTGGCCGGTGGTCGAGCAGAGGCGGCCACGAGCGCGGCCAACACGCCCAGTGACGACGTTGTGCGCGCTGTTGCTGCACTGGCTGAGCGGGACCGGGACCTGTGGAGAGAGCAGCTGGAGGAGGAGGACGCCGACAAGAACTACGACAATGAGGACGCGAGCCTGCAGGAGGATGAGCACGAGCACGAGCACAATGACAAACACGAAAGCAGCTCGGAACAATGGGGTGACGACAATGATGCGGACGTGAACAAGACCGTCTCACGCCGGCCATGGCCCCAGGCCCAGGAGACGCGGGACGCCGGCTTCGGCGGCGGCCTGTTTGACGAGCTGGACCGCGTCTTCCGTGTTCTGAACCGCATCATTCGCGAGGAGACGGGCGGGTCTGCAGACGACGCCAAGACCGACGGCGCAGCGGCGGCCGACAAGAGCGAACCCAGCGCGGAAGACGAGCTCTACAACGCGGTCCGCTCGGCGTATGCCAATGCCGAGAAGTCGCTTGCAACGCTCATCAAGTCGTTCTCGGGCGGGTTCGACGCCGAGGGCCGTGCCTCGTCCCATACAGAGACATCGGTTGTCCGCGGAGGAGACAACGCGGCTGGGGACGACGATGGGCGCCAGGGCGAGACCATCCAGACGACCGAGGAGCATGTCGACGCGTTTGGCAACCGCCATGTCAAGATCACGGTGCAGCGTCTCGACGCTGATGGCAACGAGGTGGCGCGGGAGACGAGGTATACCATCCGCTCACAGACGCCACAAGAGGCTGCCGCTTCCAAGGCCTTGCATGACAACAACGACGACGAGAGCGACGGCGGCAGCAAACAGTCCCTGGCAGGCGAGAATGTCGGGGCTACTTCGAAGCCGAGCGACAGCAACAACGGCACAAAGAACTCGGGCTGGTTCTGGAAATAAGGAAGGTGAAAAGCACAACAGGAGGCACGGCCCGGTAGGGGTCGTGGCTTCACCCATTTACTCCACTCACGACAACCTCGAGGAAGTAAAAGAATGTTTTGTGAAGGATACCCCCGAGGATGTCACTCTTTTTGTATTTTAGTATTGGCTTCAGTGTTCTTGTCTATGGGTTTTGGATCTAGCATGGTGGTAAATAGGGTTTACGACGTTTTGGGGTATGATTTATGCTGTTTTGCTGTATATAGCACACATCGCATTCGCTCTCTCATCAGGGTTGGATCGCATTGTTTCAAATCAATGAATGGCTTGTAACTGCTGCTTAATGATTGCCCTTTGAATGTGACAAAATAACAAGTGCATATTCCTGTATAGAAGCAAAAAACGCCATCTGCCATGTACACAGGAAGTGACTTGGTCACTATTTGAGAACGTACAATATGAGTTGGGGCCGTGTCAACCGTGCAGTGATGTGGTTGTAGCAATGCCTTTTGTCTCGTCGGTTGCCTTTTCATCCACTCCTCCTTCACCTAGCGAATTTCTTGCATTTCTTTCGATTTCTTTTTGTTTTAGTGCGTTGTGTTTTTCTATTCGGGTGATTTTAAAGACATGTACGGAGGAAAAAGAAAAAGAATATACAAGAAGTGGGAAGCTGATAGTCATCAAAAGCAAGAAGGGGATGACCGTGCCAAATATGCAAAGACGATAAAAGACGGAAAAGTGGTATTGCGCCTAGGGATGTATATAGAAAAGAGCAAGATGTAGAATATATTGACGTTTGTGGGAAAGCCCAGAATCTATGAAGCGTGAAATCGGGCCAGGCTCATGGCAGGTGAGATAACAAAAGAAACTAGAAGGGCAACATCAAAGGGCCAACAAGAATAAATAACTAAAGAAAAAAGAAAAAAGAAAAAAACAAAAAAAACGCAAGCGGAAATCGATGAGAAACGGACCGCTCTTAGTCGTTCTTTCGAAGATTTTGCAGGTACAAGGCAAATGTCCGCCTGTCCGTGGATGTCGTCAAGTTTTGCAAAAATTCGGTACCGTCACCGAGCTGCGGCAACAGGGTCGACTGCAGGTGCTGGATAAAAACATCGCCCGTCTTGACGTAGATGGTCTGTTCCAAGCCAGCAATCTCGTTGAGGACCTGGCGTGACTGGGCATCCTTGCCCGGACGGAACTGCGCGTCCCGAAGCACATCCCAGCAGGTCGAGTGGAAGCGGTCAATCACGAAGCTGTCAAATCCCGGGATGCTGGGGGCAGGCGGACCGCCCAATGCAGGCGACTGCTCGCCGGTATTTGTGGTGTTGTTCTGGCTGCCCGCGTTGGTCGTAGATGATGTGGCGGACTTGCTGCTGGGGTTGTTGTTCGCGTTGTTGTTCGAGCCGGGTGGTGCCCGGATCACCGCGACGTCGGGACCTCCCCAGACGGACGTCATACGTGCCAGGACACTGAAGGCGAGCCTGCTTCCGATCAGGTTGCTGTGTCCAATAATTCGTGCAAGCGCCGTCACGGAAGAGATCATCGTCTCGAAGAACCCTTGATTGGCCTCGCTGATGAGGACGCCCTCCAGCTGGTTGGTCAGGATGATCTGCAGGAACGTCAAATACTCGCGACGTAGCTCAGCCAGCTGGATCTCGTCGTCTGTGCCGGAGATGGGCTCCGAGAGGCCGCCCAGCACACGCTGCAGGAGGGGCGTCAGCAGCATATTGAGAACGTTGTAGATCTGCCCCTTGAAGTTGTACACGACCTGCTCGAGGAGGCGCAGGAAAAAGGCCATCTCGTCCTTGGAGGACGTCTGCGACAAGAGGCCCTCGATCCACTGTGGCAGCTGGGGCAGGACGGCGGCGCCCATAACGCCCAAGAGCCGCGAGAATGCGGAGCGGCAGGCGGCGCGGATCTCTGCGTTCGAGTTCAGCTCACCCAGGGCAATCAAAATCGCTTCAGCGGCCCTTGAAAACTCGCTCGAGATGGCCTCGTCCGGAGGCGGTTTGTTGTTGTTGCTGCTGCTGCTGCCAGCACCGGGGCTGACTTGATAGTCCGAAAAGCCGTACGCCAAGGTGCCGAGCGCCATGATGATGTGGTGGATTTGCAAGATGGCCTGCGTATCGCCGGCCTTGGCCCGCGGCAGGTTCCGCTCCATGTCCGAAAACAGCGGGTCCATCACGGAGCGTGCGTAGAGCGCCTGCTTATCGGCGGGAGTGGCGTTGGTGGACGAGACACAGCCAATGGCCTCGTAAAGGTAGAGCTGGCCGTTGAACAGGGCGTCGGCAGAGTGGTCGCTTTCGTCGGACGACATGTCATCGTCGGCTTCGTCGTTCGGGACCTCGGCGCGGATGGGGAGGAGGTCGCTGATCGACTGGATGATGGTTTCTGCCACGTTGCCGACCTGCGACCGGAGCTGCTTCACGACACGGTGGAAGAGGTACCATGACCGGATGCGGATGCGTGGGTGGTCATGGTGCGTCAGCCGGACGAAGTTCTCTAGGGCGCGGGGGATGTAGTCGTGGTGGCTCTCGAAGAACGAGCAGTACCGGTTGCAGATCTCCATGTACTGCAAGAGGACGGCGGGGTGCTGGAACTCGGCGATGCCCGACTCCATCATCTTGCGCATCAGCGCGACCATGCGCTCGGACGCCGCAGCAGAGGCCTTGCTCTTGGCGGTCAGGCCCTGGTTCGGCAGGGTCAGCTCACCAAACAGGTCCAGTTCGTGCAGGGCCAGGTCGAGGTCGCGCCAGTCCATGCTGGAGCCCTGCTGGTCGAGCGACTGGAAGGTGTTGGCGATGAGATTGCTAAGCACATCGATGTAGAGGTCCTGGTCGACTGCTGCCACGCTCTTTTGCAGGTTCTGCAGCCACTTGCGCAGCTCCTGAAACTCGGCCTCGTCGGTCTGCTCGTTTTCGCCGCCCCAGCTGCTCGTCTCGTCGTAGCGCATCTTGCCGACAACAGCGTTGAGGATCGGGGCCAGCATGTCACGGTACGCTGGCGGCAGGTTGGGCACTTTCCGCAGGAACGTCAGGAGGTCGGTCAGGGCAGGGATGACGGTCGAGCAGACCTCGTCGTATTCGTCGGAGAAGAAGCGCAGGAGCAGCGGGAGGAACTCGTGCAGCAGTGGCTCGGCGCGGGCGCGGGCGTCCGGCTCGACAGACGCGTCGTCGAGGACGCGGACGATGTCGCTGACGACGGTATTGACCAGCTTCGCGACGGCCTCGGCCAGGTCCGTGTCGTACTTGGGCGTCTTCTGGTAGTCGTTGAGCGGCGGGCTGGCGACCAGCTGCGAGACAACCTCGCGCAGGTTCAGGAAGCCAATCATCTCAATCTTGTCACTGGGCTTCATCTTCTTGGCGACGACGTCCGTCACGGTGTCGATGGCCGCGTCGCGCACCTTGTCCTCGCCGCTGCTGGGGTTTGAGCGGCCAATGAGAGGGAACAGGAGGCTGAGCATTTCCTGGTTGATGACGAGCGAAATGTCGATCCAGCTCACCCACTTCCCCATGATCTTCAGCGTCATCTCGAGGACCTGGTTGTTCCGGCTGCTGTAGTGCATCAGCAGTTCCTGCCATGACCGCGCAATCTTGTGCATGTCGCGGTCGCGGACGAGGTCCTTGAGGTTGTTGTTGCGCTTCACGTCCGCGGACTGGCGCGCCATCATGACGTCGGCAATCTCGTCGTGGACCGAGCTCAGCATCCGCAGGTACAAGAAGACGCCGGCAACATTGTCAGGCTGCCCGCCGCCGTTGGGCGTGGTTGTTAGTGCCAAAAAGTCGTCGATGAACGTCTCCCAGCCCTCTTGATACGAGTAGACGAAGAGGTACGTCAGCGTCTGCGTGAGCTTGTTCTGCAAGGCCGGCGGGTCGACCTGTGCGTCGGGATCGCCGCCGCCATATGTCCGCTGGATGTACTCGAGCAACGTGGTCTTGAGGAACGAGAGGCTGTTGCTGTCCAGAGCCTGGCTCTGCACGGCATTGTTGACGATTTCCAAGGACACAAGACGGACAACCTCGGATGTTCGTGGTGAGCGGGTGAAGAGGGCCGCACACAGCTGCCAAGCCTGCGGATCCGAGCGCAATTGGTGGAGGTAGTCGAAGGCCTGGCCCTTGAGCGCTGTGTCCGAGGTTGGGCTCCAGGCAATCTCGATGGCTTGTTCAATCTGTAGAGGTGGGACGAAGGGAGAGAATCAGCATTCAGCATGAGACAACAAGGCAACATCATCAGGGCAGGGCACAGACGCCATCACACCTACCTGCTGGCTGACTTGGCTGTCCATCGTGGGCAGCAAAGTCCGGGGGTGTTTTTGGTATCCGAGGAGAGAGACAAGAGAGAGAGAGGAGCGGAGTGCCGGTCAAGGCGAGAAGAGGCCTGGCGGCCGTCGGGCGTAGAGCGAAACCGAGGATGGATGTGGTCGGAGAGTTGGCAGCAGCGGACACAAGGTTGTAGAGCAAATGCCGTGGCGGGGTTTCCTTCTATGCCCAAGGGTCGTCTGACTTTTGACGATCTCGAGATGAAGCTGAGGCAGAGAGAGAGAGCGAGAGAAGAGTGGGAGTGCTATGGACAACACATGCCTAGCACGGAGGGTTGTTAGGTCGTTGCGGAGACTGGAGAGGGGCGGATGAGTGGTCCACTGGGGGAGGGGGGAGATGCCGTCGGGTTTGCTGAAGAAAATAGCAGAAGGCCGCAAAAGACTCGGGCAGGCGATGCTTGCTTAGTGGGGATGCCGTGTAAAGCTAAGAAATATAGGAGCCGGGACAGAAAGGAGGAGATGTCGGGGACGAAAACAAAAGAAAACAAAAAGGGAAGGCAATGGGCTAGACTGGTGGCGTAGTAAGGAACGGAGCATGAGGCACACGATGCATGGACCGTGGGGATGTTTCTTTGCAGCGGCTTTGTGGACAAGAGGTCGGCTGTGTTGGTTGGTGGTGGTGGCGGCGGTGACAAGTCGCTTTTTTTTTTTTTGCTGTCCTTGTCTGTTTGGGAAATTTATTATTCAATATGTGCATTTACGTTTTCTCGCCGTTAATTTTCACGTACTATTATTCGGCTCCCCTCCTTCCTTGAGGGCGGTCTGCTTGCGCTTGCCTGGTTTGGTGGGGTAGTAAAAGCAGGCAGGGACACTCCTAGCGGTCAATTACAGCGTCGGCCCCCAATGGCAGAAAGCTGTTGTCTGGTTAGTGCAGCCTGACGTAGGCGGCAGGTGCGCATTTGCATGCCATTTGCAAGGGCCTCACGTGCTCGTCAACAAAATGGCGACGCACCAAGTTGTGTCAGGCAGCTCCACTTACAGAAGGCTGGCCAAACTGTCAGCCGTGGAACATACGATGTAAGGGACAGTTGCCGAGAGAACTTTTATGGCATTTTTAATTGACGGTGAATCGCCTTGAGAGAATCCCTGACACGAGTGCATGTACACACCGGCCATGCTGATACTTTTCCTTCAAAAGCATAATAAGGGTGACCAAACGCCCCAAGCCGCAAATATTAACGAAAAATGAAAATAAAAACAAAAAAGTGCGGCCGTACAAGACACAAAAAGCAAACAAAGAACCTATAATGTAAAGGTTAAAAGTGTGAGATGTAGCTGCATAGACAGCATTGACGGCAACAACCAGCGGCAGGAGCGGCGGTTTTACAATGCGGGCCCTCATTGGCCATTCCATTCATCGGCGCTCATGTCCGCTTCTTCTTCTTCGGGCGCTCCTCGTCCTCCTCGTCGTCTTCGTCGTCCATGCCGTCATCGTCATCATCATCGACGTCGTTGTCGACGTCGCTCTCGTCGCTTCCCGAACCGGAACTGTCATGGTTCGAGTCGTATTCCTCAGCGACATCGCTCTCCGACTCGGCCTGGAAGTCCTCGTCGACACTCTCCTCATCTTCGTCGGCCGAGCCGCGGTCGGCCCTCGCCGCATTACCACCGGCATCGTCGTCGGAACTGTCCATGGCCTGGTCGCGCAGGGCGGCGGCCATCATGTTCGACTCCTCATCGATCTCGTTCTTCACGCGCAAGCCCTTGAGCTTGAAGAAATCCTCGAGCGCTTTCAGGTCCTCCCGGTTGATGTTGCTGAACTGCGACGAAGCACCGCCGGCCTTCATATGCACCGTGATGTCAAACGTCGAGAGGGCCGAGACGGCGCCACCAACGCGTGAAAATGTAATGGACTGCGTCTGGTCGTAGGAAATGTACGACGCAGGCTTAGGCACAAACATGAATGCCTTTTCCAGGCAGTACAGGAAACCCTCGCTGGCCTTGATAGAGCACTTGATACCAAACTGCTGCCGGTGGCTGTAATGGTACGTTAGAAAGACGGTCGTGACAAAGAACAAATTAGAAAGAGACAGCGGGAGGAAGGGGGGGATAAAACGCACGTGAGGAAGTCCTTTGCAGGCGCCGAAATTTTCTTATTTGCCAATCCCTTGAATATGTACGTCACAACCTGGTGAAGAGGTTGTTCGTAGTGCGCCTGCAGCCTGTCCTTGTATCTGGACTCGAGCTCCTCCTCCGTCAGGTTCAGATCCAGCGTGACCTCTTCGTCGCGTTTGAACTGCATGACGACAAAGGGATAGCGGGTCTGGCCCTGGCGTAGGGGAGGGTCGAGGCCCATGCACAGCATGACGTGCATATCGTCCGGCTTGGGGAGGACCATGAACTTCTTGATGGCGTCGTATTGAATCTTGTAGTCGTACGTCTTGCCCCGCAGACGGAGCGACGCGTCGTACATGTCAATATCGAAACGGCCTCTTGGCGTGAGGTGCAGGACATCAAGGAAGGTAGCAATGGTGTCACCGGCAGATTCGCCAATCTCGGCCTTCTCCATAAGTGTGTCGTAGAAGAGTGTCACCGCGTTCTTCTCCTCTTCTGCGTCGCTGGCGTTCGACGCAGCGTCGCCGTCCGCATCGGCCTCCTTCTTTGTTGTCGTGCCCGGGATGTAGAAGCGCATCTCCATAAGCTGGTCCTTGCCGGCGGCCGCCTTAAGGCCTTTGACCGGACCCTTGGAGTTGCCGTTCGACTTTGCATCTTCGTTGACGGAAAAGTCGACCGAGATTTCGTTCCGGCCCGCCAGGTTTGTGTTCGCAATCTCCGAGTAGGGGATCTCGAAGAAGGGCCGGTTCTGCACGTTGAAAACAAGCTCGGCCTTGCTAAACTCGGCCTTGCCCCAGTTCCAGCCCCGGACAGAGTGTTCCCTGTTTTCGAGGTTGTGGCTGTACCAGTTCTTGAATATCTTGTTCAGGCGCTCGTAATCCTATAGAAACGAATAGGAAACGGTTTTTCTTGGTTAGTCACCTCACTCTCGGCTCGCACACACGGGGAGCAGGGCAATGCACCGTTGCTCACCTCTTGTTGAAACCCGTCCAGTTGCAGAATGCCCGAGTTCCGTTGATGGATCTTCACCTCGTAGCCCTTTGCGGCCCTGCTCCATTGCGCACCTCCTATGTTGCTCTGGTCCAGGGTAAAGGCCTCGCCCCCGCCTGCCGGCTTCCAGCCAAGGCCATTCTCGGCGAAGCGGCACTTTCCACTCTCCTTGGAGAGGTCTAGAAAGATGTTGTCGAAGCTCTCGCTGTAGTAGTGGGATACGAAAGAAAAAAGAGAAAGCACGAGTCAGTATGGTTGCGAAGCAAAACAAAGCTCCTCAGAGCTCAATCCGAGCAAACAGATGAGGAACGTGGAAAGGCATCGAGAGGGGGCAAATTGGCAATTCCAACTTACATTGCGGCCATCTTAAAACTTGCAATCCAGCATGCCAACTAAAGATGATGACTGACGATGGATTTGAGATGCGGCAAACGATGGCAGTGGCGCCGATTCGGTGATGGTGATGTCGCGGAAGAGGAGCAAGCGAGAGAATGTACGGGTGTACGAAAAAAATAGCTAGCAGGCGCCACGCCCCCAGGTCGCGACTTGCGCCTGCCTACCTACCAGGGCCGTGACGCGCTTGCTGGGGCCGTTTTAATGGAGACCCACTTTTGGCAGCAGGTCTGAAGGCGGTGAAAGACGAGCCATGCACGGCAGTAATTGTCTGCTGCACAGTGTATTACTCATCACAAATAGTGGCACGTGCGAAGTGTAAGTCCGACGTACAAATTGAATCAGCATCTGGAATGCAAGGAGCCGTATTGCGTCCGTAGTGTTTCTTTGTCCCTTGCGCGTCACAAGGCTTCGTTATATCTTTTATCAGTTTCTTTCGGTGTTATAATACCGCGTTCTGTAGTTCGTTTGCTTGGATTTCCGGATTGGCGAGGTTAATATTCGCAGCGGTCGTGTCTTCACGTGTTTTTGTGATTCCCTGCCAAATCGGAGTAGCATCATCACGTGATCGTTTTCTCAGACTTAAGCTAATCAGCGTCACCAACATGGACTTACACGCAGCCTTGCATGTAACAGCACCAAGTAAAATGCATCGTGTTTTAGAGTTCTGCAATCCACTCTAGGCTTAAACTCGTCCTGCTGGACACGTCTGTCCCTCTGAATTGGTCCTATAATATTCAGCACGTTTGCTCGTGAGATATTCATGTGGCTTCAGCTAACATGGCAGAAGTTTCGCAGGCTTCGATTCGCATATCATGTCAAGCGGCCAAACAACGACAACCAAGTACGGAATCGCAAGGCGTTAGAATCTTGGGTGAACTAGTATACGTGAGGGTAAACGTACGGGGTCTATTGATGTACAGTCGACAAAAGGCACTCATAGAACTGTTATATAAGCGTTTCATTATAATAACTAGCTCTCGAGGTTTTGAATTTGAAATGCACATGTCAAAGACGGTTGAACTCTGAATATTTGTTGTAATTGCCTAACATGACAGCATGTACTGTAACGACCAGTACCTTCATAGAACTTTAAATTCTTTGATATAAAGCCCGGTCTCTTGAGTTTATATCTGACTCTCTTGTCATTATTGTTCTTCTTTTCACGAAACATCTTCCCTCGCAACTTTTTCCCACTTTGCAGTGCCTTAAACGCATCCGTTTCCCTTCTCACCACCGAACTCGTTATTTTTACCACTTACAAATTGCATCCGCATCAGGTCGCATCCGAAAGCTAGTCACAAAATGCCACCCTATCAGAGCATAGCGGCTCTCAATGCAGCTCAAGATTTGGCTGCTGCCCATGCTCCGACCATGCCACCGAATCCGGAACAAACCACGGACGCCACTGGCCAACGCATCTTGGAACGTCTCACGCACTTGCTCTCTACTATTCCCGACGACAGACTGGACTTTACCAACGGCGAGTTTGAGCGTGCCGAATGGGACCGGCAGCTGGACGAAGTCCAAAGAGATATGTTCGTCTCAGAGCATCTCCTCACTGCCTACGAACTAATTTGGGCCAGACGAAGGCTCTTCACGATTTTTGAAGAAGCACGTCTTTCAAGCTCCGCGAATGTCTATTACTACATGCTGATGTACTTTACTCGGGTACCACTTGGCGACAATGTCGTAACTGTTGAGCCTGTCTATCCTCAGATTGCCAGCCTGGAGGCCGAGAAAGCCTTTATCGAGGTCGTGCCGGCACTTGCACAAAGTATCGTTTACTGTTGCACTCCCATGACGTTCAGAAAGCAAGCGCAAATCATTATCGATGCGGCCAAAGAGAGCGGCGTCAATTACGAAAACCATATTGCCTTTATCCACGACATTCTCGTGGAGCAAGCCGTCAAATACATAGACGACAGTAATGGCTTCTTTGATGCGCATTCCTGCCGACTGCGGGAGCACTGCAGACACAAACAAGCTTGCAATAGCGGCCCGAAGCATCCGTTTCTTCCAGAGGCATTTGTTACCGAGCCAGAGCAGACCATACCCATCAATAAGTCCGACTATCATAGGCTTCAAAACTCTTGCCCAGCTCGCTCAACCACAGACACCATCTATCTCCAAATCTGTTACAGAATCATGATGTTGAAGGCCAGTGCACTGAATGATGTCCGTACACATACATACTTCGGCCCCGACAACGCCGAGCCATGGCGTGCAGCTACCAGACCCATGCAGCCCAGTACCGAGACTGTGCAATCCGGCACAGCAAGGCCCCAAGCCGGAGCGGTGGCTTCACAAGCACACCACACTCAGGCTCCGCCACTTGATATCCAAAATATCAGAGTCAGCAACCCGAATTCGGTCGTTGAGCCCATGAACCGCAGACAAGGAGCTGTGACGGCAGGCGAGGCTTCGGGCAGCGGCAGCCGCAGAACGCGCCGCAATGACAGCACTGAGCACGAATGCTTTACGTCGAGCAGCTGGAGAAGATAGCAGTGAACTCCTCAACATTAAAGCCGTCGATAGAATAATTTTCAAGGAATTTGCAACCCGGCGGGGACTCTCAGCGCTCTCGCAACTCGACAGACGGCGCGGTCTTTTCTGCTGCACATCAAAGTCGACTTTTATTACGACTCTGACGCGACAATTGTTCTAAGCATGTACTAACGTCCTAGACGATGTTTTACGCCGTTTTTTTTTATGTTTTTTTTTTTTTTTTAAAAAAAAAAATAGTTCTGAAATCGTGGTGCTCGTACCCAGATTTCAAAAATGTGTGTTCTGTTTCCTGCTTTTTGAAACGAAGCTCATTACAACTTACAGCACGAGCAAGAACTGGTTTTTTTATTTGATGTCGCTTTATTTTTAGTCTGTCTAGAAAAAGTGTTCTCGATGCTCCTTGCTAAATAGACCAATCACAGGAATAGTTATTTCATCAAATATGTAAACCAAGCACCATGTTTGACAAAAAAGACAAAGCGCCAACGTGTTCACGGCTGGGTTGGAAGCAACATGCAGAGTATAACCCGATATAAATATAAACTATCAACCTGGAACGCCCCGATGCAGCCATGTTCCGTGATATGATACATTGTACAATGTAAATGGACCAAGACAAAACGGAAAGATAAAGTAAGAAGCGAAAGTCGAGAACAGAGCAGATAGGAAAAGGCCAGAATTGTATCGCTGCTCCCTCAGCTGCGGGAAAGGCTGAGAAGACCATTGACGGCAGTGCCACGCATGGCACTGCTTGTTAGACCTTCCAAATGGCCCCCGTTCATATCGTCCACCAGAAGCCGGTTGCCGCGTGGCGTGGTCAGAAGATTGTGCCTATTGTTGCTCGACGTTGACTTCTTGGTGGGCGACAGGCGGCGGAACTGCGGCATCTGAGGTAGGTCATCATCGTCCTCACGGCCGTACTCTTCCTCGTCTTCGTCGCCCTCATTGACCCGACTCAATATCGGACCATCCGGATCAGACAGATCACTGTCTTCAATGGCGTCCACCGTGTCTAGCTGATGCCGCGGTTGCTGTGGGAGGGGTCGGGAATCCAGCACATCTTCGTCGTCTTCATCCTCCTCCTCCTCGTCGCTGCCGCTGCTAGTCTGAGTGGCGCCCACAACGTCTTGGTTACGACCGAGGCTGCCGGGAGCGCCGCCCACGCTTGACGAAGCAGGGCCCCACTGTGCCAACCGCTGTGGCAGCGGCGGCTGATGTCTCGGTTGTGAGGAGTTCGCCGGCTCTGCCTCGTGCTTTTGCTCTTGCTGCTGACGCACCCATTCGCTCGCGGACCACTCCCTTGACAAGTGTCCTTGTTGCCGTTGCAGCAGTATGGCCGCAGGCACCACGCGGAGCTGCTCCAGCGGCACGTCAACCTGCCCCGTTCGCACTTTGTACCGTGCCAAGCTCAGGCGAAGCTTGAGAATCTCGGCTCTCTATATTGGGGGAAGACATGTTAGGACGGTAGCACAATTATATGCAAGGCCTTATTGATCTATTGCAACGCACCTGTCGCGATTGTTCGCGCGTGGGTGGACCAGACGAGCCGGCAGGCCGGGGAGGAGCGTCGACGTCCGGCTCGGTAATGTTGGTGGCCTGAGACGTGTCGACCATGGCGGACAGGTCGAAGACAGAGGATGTGGCAGGGGACAGAGAAGGCCGAGAGGCGGAGGCAGTCATGGCAACTGCTGGGGAGGCTAATGAAGGAACCTTCTCGATCTGCTGCTGCTGCTGCTGCTGAGGCGTCTGTCCTGATTGCTTGTTGTCACGCGGTACGTTCGTTGATGCCATCTCCGTGCCGCTCGCGACACATGTCTTTTTCAGAGGCGTCGTGGAGTCGGCGAGGTCGTCGTCCAGACACATCTCCGGCAGCGTGCGCTTCTTCGCTATGGCACTGCTTGGCGGTGAGAGCGGGAGCTTGCTCTCGACTGCTATGACCTTGCCTGCCACGGAAACGGGCGAGACAGACACGCTCGCGTTTGCGTCGAGGGGTGCCAGGACGCGTCGTTTCACGGGAGAGGCCATGGCAAAGTCTGATATGAGGAGTTTGTATAGACGAGGAAATCAGGACAAAGTTCCTGAGAGAAAAGTGTATATCAGCAACCAACGTGTCTTGCAGCTACAGAGACGAGGCGAGTAAGAAGAAGAGGCGGGTGACCGACGAGCGTGTAGGCGAATGCACGTGTTGTTGGTCCAACACCAGGGAAGGTCTGTGTAAGTGGCTCCGAGCAGAGAAATGAGTGTTGTTGATCAAGAAACGAGAGGAAGCAAAACGAATTGCCTTGACGGTAACGTCTAGAAAGAGTGACTGGGAAGAAACAGACGATCTTGAGGGAAGAAAGAAGAAGGAGCAGGACGGAAAGAACGACAAACGACGCCTCTTGCTGTTGTATATGAAAGCTACCAGAGGAGGAATACTCCGTAATACATGGCAGTCGCGATTCTGAAGGCGTGTTTTGTTTTCCCCACATTACGGGCTTCCATGCACGTTCTTGGCCCAGTTCGTAGTGGCGTATAGCCTGGCGACCGCAACTCTTTTAGCACATTCAAAGCGCCACGAATATTCTACAGCGCTCTACAAAGTAATTACAGCACGGATAAGGCAGTCGCGACGTCCAGCGCGTTGGTTGGGTCTGTTTGCCATTTTAATTTTGGGGAAGGTGCCCACTGGAAGGAGGGACCCTGGAAACGCCTGGTCTGGCTGCAGTCGCGTCGTCTACAGAGGGCATGGGCCTGGCCAGGCCTCATGAGAGACGTGTGTGAGGCAAGTCCCACTTACCCAATCCGCCCCTCCATCTCATAGTTTGGCAGGGTAAAGGACTACGCGCGACAGGGGCCATCACAACACGAACCTAAAGGACCCCTGTGCTAATAGTGACGAGTGGGCCAGGCGTGAACGCGCTTGTAGCCACTAGAAGTATTCAGTTTAGGGGGGGTCTTCGGCCACTTCTAAAGAATCCATTCTGTGTACGATGTAATATAAACATAGCCCTGTTATGAAACTGCAGCCAAGGTTTGACGCGACTTGCCTTCGTCTACAAACCTCGAAAGATGCACTGTACGACATATAATTATATATCGTTGCGGACCTCGTAAGACGTGCACTCACTGCCGATCGCACATCGCGGTTTTGCAAACGATGCTTGCCAAATCGACAAGGGCAGCTCGCCATAAGGAAGCCAAGCATTTACGAAAATGCTGCTGTCGAGCTGATCCTACGAAAGGGACGAAAGAGTTTACAATCATCGACCGACACGTCTCATTCCTGTCTAGTTTAAGAGCTTCAAGAACCACCCCTAAGACGTGCATATGTCATCCGCTTGTCCCTATAACCTACAACGGCTTTACACAGTCCAAATCGACAAAAACTAAACATGATTGTCCCATGCATCCTATCTGCCCAGTTCAACGGCAAGGGAAGTAGTGCAGCATTCGTGGTGAAAGCTTACGGTGGCAATCGGAAAGCCAGTTATCAAACATCAAAACACACGAATCGAGAACGGAACCAGACAAAGTGTATAAAATAAATAAGAATCAAGACGAACGACCACAATAGCCACCGTAGTGGGCGGGGAATAGAGAAAGAGGCACATAAAACGGAACGCAGGTATAGCCATAGTAAAAAAAACTAAAGAACAAGCAAAAGCAAGCCAGGTCCCAACGCTTCCATATCCCTCCAGTGTTGTTTCGTAAATTTTTTTTTCGACCGTCCATAATTCAAATTGGTCGTCATGTCATGGACAATTCGCCAATGTGAGAAATAATAAAAGCAAATGAAATAACAAAAAATATTAAGAAAGTATAGTATTGGTGAGTGCACATAAAAGCAGAAACACGGTTTCATAGCTCAGGACGCACCAAACGAGTACAAAGAAGGGTCAAGCTCGACATTCGTCTTGTTGAACATCGACACCATGTCTATCTCCTCGTCGCCAAACCCACTAGGGGCATCGTTCAAGAACATTTGAGCGAGGTCGGCCGTGTCGGTCTCGTCGATCGGGGCCATGTTGAACTTTTGCATGTCATCGAGCATAGACGGGATGATGGTGCCATCCTCGGCCGTCATCCACATGTCGGCGAGGTTGGTCGACTCCAGGATGTCGCTTGTCGGCTCCGACGCCCAACCGCTATCCGTCCTCGACTCGGGCGTGTCGTTGGGTGTGATCATGCTACGATACACGCTGAAGTCGGCAATCGCGCCCTGGGCAGCTGTATCTGCAGCGAAGCTGAACGTCGAGGCAAGATCTTGTGGATCGACATTGGCAAAGTCCCATGCGTCGCTCAATGACGCAGACGCTAGCAGCACGTCTGTGTCGATGCTGGGCGCAGAACCCTGGAGACTGCCGTCGGAAGGCTTGGGAGTGCTGCTCGTCCCGTTGCCAGTGGGGCCCTTACCAGCCGCAGTATTTCCACCTGACGCTTGCCGGTTCATCGACGTCACACGAGACATCGGCGTGACTGGTGTAAGACCCTGTTTGGACGAGGCAGCGTTCGCTCCAGTGGCCGCGCCATTGCCAGTCGTCTTGGCATGGCCTTGGGCGTCCAGACCGAGTGCCTCCGTAAGGGCGTCGCTGACAAATTTGAACGGATCGGCAGCGGGCTTGATATGCTCCTCTTCGATATGGGTACGACGAGCCTCCTCTGTAGCAAATCCAGTCGATTTCATGTCGCAGTCGTTCTCCGTGCAGTAAAACAGTGTCTTGGCGGGTTGCTGAGCGGCAGCGCCTGTGGATTGGGCCGCAGCGGCAGCCTTTGTTTCCGATGCCTGCCTGCGCTTGACCTCAGGAGAGGCCTTTGCCGAAGAAGTTGTTGTCGCGGGCGTCTGCGCAGTGACAGGCGACGCAGCACTTGCCTGGTTGTTCGTCTTCCGGCGTTTCGACGTCGGCAAATGCAGAGTCTCCTGGGTCACGCTCGGCTTGCCGATATAAGCAGGCTGACCATGTGGAGACACCCCGTGGAGAGGGAACGGAGGCTGGGCCGTTGTTGGTGCTGCCGGCGGCTGGTGGTTGGCCTTGCTGTTTGATCGCTTATGCTTGGCTTGCGTGCGCGGAGTCTCCTCTGCTGCGGACTTGGCCGTAGCAGCAGCTGGCTGAGCTTGAGACGTCGCGACAGAGGCGGACGTGTTCCGACCCTGCTGCGAGTCCTGGGGCCCCACCGTTTGTTGTTGCCCGGTCTGGCCGGTTTGGAGCTGGGTCTGGTTCGCATGGGCCCGCACGAAATTCATGGCCTCCTTAGCCATATCCATCAACAGGTTCCGATGTGACTCAATTTCATCCAGAGTAATAGAGAAATTCTCCTTGCGGCCAGCGAGTGTTTCGGAATTGACAAACTGTTGCGAGAGGCGATATCTCTGTGAAAAGGAGAAGAAAAAACAGCGTCAGTGAACGTGGACCGGTTTGAAAACGCGTCTGAAATCCTAATGATAAAACTTACCGTCCGGAAGAATTTGCGAGTGCGGACTTCATCGTGAGTCGCCAAGTAGAAACGGCTGAGGGCGCGGCCAACCTTGAACAGGGGATCGACTGTCTCGCCAATCTTCTTCCACACTTCGTCCTTCTCCTCAGCAGTCATAGGAATGTCAGGGAACTGTTCCTTTTGTATGTCCTGTCGCACTTCAGTGCCAATGGCTAACAGGTGCTGCATAGTTTCAGAGCCGGGTTGGAGGGCAGACGCTACGGCTTGCTGGCGTTGGCGAATCATCTCCTGTTGCTCGGGGGTGAGCTTCGCGAAATGCTCTGCTGTCATATTCGGTATCATACCCGGGCGCTGCTGCTGCTGCGGTTGCTGTACGGCCTGTTGCTGA